>JAJONR010032369.1:0-27294 GCA_029582245.1 Solanum etuberosum
CTTGAATTGAAGTATGGATTCAAGGTTCATGATCTCATATTTATGGATGATTTCATGATGTTTAGACGTACCTTAGAGTGTTGGAATCAACTAGAAAACATAGGTACATTGCTAAGGAACTAGTACGAAAAGAAAAGGGAAAAAGTAGAAGACCTGGCGTCCCTGGTGCTCTAAGCGGTGCCGGGGCGCCAGACCCAAAACTTCAGGAATGAAGTTGGGGCGCGCTGGTTGGTGCGGCGCCCCACCCCTTTCCCCAGGTGTTTGGCGATTTTTCTTGCTCGTTTTTCAACTCTAAACCCTCTAAACTCAATTGGTTCTTTCCCCAAACACTTAGAATCGACTAAACCCTCAATATATGTAAGATTCAACTCGAATTCACACCTAAATACATGAATCAATCTCAAGAAACTTCAACAACAAGAACCCACAAGATTTCAAACGAATTTCATCAAGAACTCATAGGATTTACTTTCAAATCAATATAACTTAGCTGAATTGAATCATGTTTGGCGCGTGGGTGAACTAACCCAACGCTATGTGATCTCACATACCTCGTAGGATTGAATCCTTGGCGAAATTCACAATTAAACTTGAACGATCTTGACGAATCTTGCCTTTTCTTTTTCTTTCTCCTTTTTTCTCCTTTCTCCAAGCCCTAGCGTAAACTTTAACTTTTCTAAACTGACTAAAACCTGATTTGACCCTTATTAAACTCCTAAAAATGAATTAAAATAATAGGGTAAGGAAAACACTCCTAACTGGGATTGACACTCCTAACTGGCGAGCATTTATATTTCATCCTGTTTCGTAACCAAGCAAGTTGTTCGTCCGGGCGTCACTCCTGATAATACATCAACTCAATGAAAGATCAAGCTTTCTATATTCTCTGGTCTATCTACCTTATCCTCTCTCAATTTTAAGAATAGACAATAGATTTATCTCTATGATGGACAGTCAAGAAATACTAAAACAAGAATATAAAAGTACCTTAAAATGATAATCCAGAATTAATTCAAAAAGCCTTTAATTGTCAACAATCAATCCGTAGCTACAGACCCATAAAAAAGGCGTTTAGCCACTCATAATATTCAAAAACCACAAAATATAATTGTTCATGCGATTTCTAAAATAAAATAGAGTTAGAGAATCGAAACCTATTACAAAACTTGAATCTTGCACACCAAAATAAAGTCGAACTCCCTACAAAATAGCCCTAGGGGTCTATTTATAGAAGTTGAAAAAACTAGATTCAAAGTCTAATTCAACAAGGAATCCTATTTGATACAATTTTTGCTGGAAATTTCGGAACCACGCTGGGGCGCCGCGCCAGCTATCACGCCTGGAAAACTTCTCTGGGGTTCTCCCTATGGCGCGCCACGCCAGGCAGTGCGCCTGGCATGTGCGGCTGTAGTGAGGCATGTGGCACCTCGCGCCCATCAGTGCGCCATGGGAAGGCCTCTGTAGTATTGGCCTTGTCGCTCCGCGCCAACCAGTACGCCTGGTCTTGGTGCTTCCATCCTTAGTTTATTTTCGCACTTCCTTGCTTCTCCTTTCTTCGAATCGACTCCAATTTCCTTGAGAATTCCTGAAACAACTAATCATGTGTTTTAGTGCACAATCATCACAAGTTAAATAAAATCAAGCTAATAGACTTAAGATTACTCTTTAATTTAATCTCATCATGGGCAAATATTGGCAACTTTGGCATATAAATATGCCTAAGATCAAGTATTCTCTATCACCCAGGTAAGGCTAATGTTGTTGTTGATGCTTTGAGCAGATTGTCTATGGGTAGTACTGCTCATGTTGAGGAAGACAAGAAAGAGTTAGCTAAAGATGTGCACACTTACGCGATTGGGAGTTCGTTTAATGGATTCCAATGAAGGAGGAACAGTGGTGATGAATGGGCTGAATCATCATTAGTGTCCGAAGTGAAAGAGAAACAAGATCAAGATCGTATTTTGCTTGAGCTGAAGGCAAATGTTCATAAGCAAAAAGTAATGGCTTTTGAACAAGGGGGAGATGATGTATTGAGGTATCAAGGTAGATTGTGTGTGCCAAGGGTGGATGAACTTCTAGAGAGGATCATGAGGGAAGCTCATAGCTCCAGATATTCTATCCATCCGGGTTCCACAAAGATGTATCGTGACTTGAGATAAGTCTATTGGTGGAGTGGTATGAAGAAGGGCATTGCAGAGTTCGTTGCTAAGTGTCTGAATTGCCAACAAGTTAAGGTAGAGCACCAGAGGCCCGATGGTATGGCTCAGAATATAGAGATTCCGGAATGGAAGTGGGAGATAATCAGTATGGATTTTATTACTGGTTTGCCGCGGTTTTGCAGGCAGCATGATTCCATTTGGGTGATTGTAGATCTAATGACTAAATCAGCCTACTTTTTACCGGTAAAGACTACACATTCAGCAGAAGATTATGCTAAGTTATATATTGAAGAGGTAGTCAGACTTCATTGAGTTCTGGTGTCCATTATTTCGGATAGAGGTGCACAATTTACTGTACAGTTTTGAAAGTCATTCCAGAAAGGTTTGCGTACAAAGGTGAACTTGAGTACTGCTTTTCATCCTCAGACTGATGGCCAAGTAGAGTGCACTATACAGACTTTAGAAGATATGTTGAGGGCTTGTGTGATTGATTTCAAAGGTAATTGGGATGATCACCTACCTCTCATAAAGTTTGCTTATAACAATAGTTACCACTCTAACATCCAAATGACTCCCTATGAAACTCTTTATGGGAGAAGATGCAGATCTCCTAATGGATGGTTTGAGGTTGGTGAAGCTGGGTTAATAGGACCAGATTTGGTTCATGAAGCTATGGAAAAAGTTAAGACTATTCAAGAGAGGTTGAAAACAGCGCAGAGTCGTCAGAAATCCTATACAAATGTTAGGAAAAGAGACTTAGAGTTTGAAGTAGATGATTGGATTTATTTGAAGGTCTCACCCATGAAGGGTGTTATGAGATTTGGTAAGAAGGGGAAGCTTAGTCCCCGATATATTGGTCCTTACAGAATATCCCAGAGGATCGGTAACGTGGCTTATGAGTTGGAGCTACCGCAAGAGTTAGCAGCGGTCCATCCAGTATTTCACATTTCTATGTTGAAAAAGTGTATGGGCGATCCTTCACTTATCATACCTACTGAAGATATTGTTATTAAGGATAGCTTATCTTATGAGGAGATTCCTGTTCAGATTCTAGACCGCCAGGTTTGCAAGTTGAGAACTAAGGAAGTAGCATCAGTCAAGGTTCTATGGAGAAATCAGTTTGTTGAGGAAGCTACTTGGGAATCGGAGGAGGACATGAAGAAGAGGTACCCACATCTCTTCGAGTCCGTAGAAGTCTCAAACTAAGGTACTAATCCTTTCTTGGCGTTTATTTTAAGTTGGCATGATGTGTTATATCTTGCTTGTTGGGTGTTTGAGCTGAATGTTAGATGTTACACCCTTAGCCTACTTAGAGTGATCTCATTCGAGGACGAATGATCCCAAGGGGTAGATATTGTAACATCCCGCCTTAGAAAGAACTAGAATTAGAAATAGCTATTTTTGGAAAGAATAAAAAAATCTGAAAATTTGGCAAGTTATGCTAAGTGTGAGTTTTGGGTCAACTTCAAATGACCATAACTTTCAGTACAAGATGAGTTAAGTGGGCTATAAGATACCAAATGAAAGGTCTTGGAATCCTCTTTCCAACGCCATAAAGTTTGCGAATTTTTGAGCTTGTATGAGAGAGATATGCCCATTTGAAGTCAGGCTGTACGGATAAGGATTGTTTCCCGGATTTAAGAGGGGTATTTTGGTCTTTTTCTTACCCAATTAAGTTATTTCGTTTTTAGTAATTAATTAGGGGTCTAAACTGATTTGGTTCAGTTTACGCAATCCAAATTAACGCTTAGGGTTTGAGAGTAGTTCAAGAAGAGGAGAAAAGTCAAGGCGTTCTTGGAGATTTCTTGCGGAATCGAAGGTCGTTTCGCCAAGGGTTGATCCCTAAAAAGGTATGTGAGTTCACATAGCATTGAGTTCGTTCACCCACACACCAATCATATTATTTTCAGCGAAATTTATTTCTTAAAGTTGATGGATTTGAGTTCTTGTTGAGTGTTCTTGAAATACCTTTCATAATCTTGATTGTTGAGGTTTTGATGAATTCTTGAGATAAGTGTTAGTGTTTCAAGGGTAGTTTTGAGTAGATTATCATATATTATTGTTGGGTATTCGAATCTAAGTGATTGGGGAAGAAAACATTCATTTCTAGGTGAATTGGGGTTAGAAAATGAAGAAGGAAAAAGTCGGACAGAAATCGACACGCAAGTCCGCGTCGCAAACTTGCTCCCCAAGTGAACAAAATTCCCCTCCGCGTCACGGAGGGAACATGGAATCCACTGTTTCAAAAACTATTTCGCGACTAAATATTAAAATGCATCTCCGCGTCGCAGACTTGCTCCCAGACAGTATTTTTTTGAACGTTTCTCGTGATTAAATATCTAAAAATACTCTTAATCATCACAATATCTTTCCTATCACGAATCATAACCTTGAATCCATAAATCCAAATTCAAGGTAGTGCTAAGAGTCAAGTTTTGAGAGTTCTTCGAGTCTTTTCAAAAAGTCTTTCACAATTCTTTTAAAACTTGTTTTAAGACTTGAGCATTGAGTTGAGTAAGAATAAGAGTGAAGTTCATTTTCTTCAAAATGATATATGGGAAGTAAGTATTCCCAAAGAGTAAATATTTTCACATTTAAGCTGAGAGGAAACTTCAATTTCCAAATGAGTTTTCATGAGTAGTTTTGAGTTTCATCTCTTTTAAGAGATAGATTTTTGAGTAATAATCTCAAACCACAGAGAAAGAGTTATCTTTTTAAACATATAAGCTACTTACATTTTGGGAGTAGTATTGAGCACCGATATGGGGATGAGTTCAGATAACTCATGTCTCCATAAATCATGTAGCCAACATGGGTAGAAAAGGATCATACTTTTTAGATGATTCCTTAATGCTTTTAGCATAGACTAGTGGATCCACTTAGTAGTAGGTTCTATACCCCGGCAAAGTATAAGACGACCCTGACAGCGTGAGGCAAGACGATATATCATCACATAGCTCACAGTGATGGTTGTCGGTTAGAGAATCTCCCACAAAGTTACTTATTTTTTCATATACAAAACTAAGCTACTATTGTGTCTTTCAATAAACTGAGTTGTTATCTTCATGTTTTAAAGCTTTTCTTTATATTGCACCTTTATTACTGCTTATATTGAAATGAGTTGAATTGAGACGAGGTAAGTGTTTCTTTCAGTTCCAGTTCAAGCTTATGTTATGTTTAGATTTCCCCTCACATGCTCGTACATTCCATGTACTGACGCCATTTGGCCAACATCATTTTATGATGCAGATACAGGTAACCAGGATCAGCATCCAACGCTTCGTTGATCCAGTTGAGCATTTCAGAGTCATTTGGTGAGTCTCCTTGCTTTCCGGAGGATCCCTTTTATATTTGCTTTGTCATTTCAGTTGTTAGGATGATCGGGGGCCTTGTCCCGATATCCCTTATAGTATTAGAGGCTTCATAGATAGCTAGTTATAGTTCATTAGTCTTTTCATTTTTATTCAATTTATGTTGAGACTTGAGTTGCCTTACTGGTCAGTTGAATGTTTTCTTTATAACATTCTAGTTTATTACATGAATTTATCTTTGTTGAGTAAAGTCTTCCGCTGAGTAGTAAGCCAGGCCAAGGGTTCGCTTGGGACCAACAATGGTTCTCGAGTGCCAGTCCCGCCCAGGGTATAGGCTCGGGGGGTGACAGAATTATACTTGTTAGCGACCGCCTACACTTAGAATTGGATGAAGTGTAGTTGAGCGTTATCAGAAGTCTTTTAAAAACTTTTAAAACTTATTTTAAGACTTGAGTACTTGAACATGAGGATGAGGAGAGTTGAGTTCATGCTTCCAAAATGAATATAAGGGAACCCCAAGAGTAAATGTTTTACATTTAAAATGAGAGGAAACTTTGATTTCCAAATGAGTTCATGAGGAGTTTATGAGCACTATCTCTTTTAAGAGAACCTTTTGAGTAATAATCTCAAAGTTTGAGGATGAAGAAATGTTTTTTAACATATGAGCATGAGTTATATTATTGAGAGTAGTATTGAGCACCGATATAGGGACGAGTTCAGACAACTCAAAGTCCTCATAAATATGTACGCCAACATGGGTAAATGGTCATACTTTTTAGATGATTCCTTATTGCTTTTAAGCATAGCTTAGTGGATCCACTTAGTTGAAGATGTCTTATACTCCGGCAAGGTATAGGACAGTTCTGGCAGCGTGGGTGAGATGCTGTATCATCACATAGCTCATAGTGATGGTTGTCGATTAGAGAATCTCTTGAATAAGAGTAAAAGAGTTTATTATTGTAAAAGAGTAAGTATTGACAAGTAAATCAAAACTTTAACCTATTCTTAACAAAAAGAAAACACTTCCTCATATCCTTAATTCTAAAAATATTGCCAAAAATTTGTAACACACTACTGAATTTATGAACAAATAACATTATCTTGCATACATAATCTCAAAGATAAGGCAAAGAATTAGTTTATGTATCAAACTTCACATGTAAAAATCAGGTAATTTATTAAGAGAAGCATAATCAAAGTAGTAAAAGGGAAGGATAAGGAATGTTAGACTCCTAATTTATGAGACTTCGAGCGTTGTGACAATCCTAATAACTGTTTGCCCCATAATTTGAGCAAAGAATGAGTGCCAAAGTGAAACCCTAGCCCTCCAATTGTACGTGAAACATAAGAAAAATAAATAAGAATTAGGAATAACCTTAATCATGTCAACTAAACTAATTAGTGAGAAACATAACCATATGAATGAAAGAAAATACTTTAACCAATTCACAAAAATTAAAACATGGCTTCTTATCATATAATGACCCAGGATGTTGTTAATCACCTCTTTATATGAGTATGCACAAACTTTATAAATATGACACTAAAAACCATGAATAAGATGTTTATATATACAATGTTACAACTTTGATATTTTTTCAAACATGATTTTTCTTTTTTGTAAAGAGATGCCATGACGATAAAGTTCCTTATGTTTAATCAAATTCATACATACACAAACATGAAGGAAGGTTAAAACAAGTCTAATAATAATTTTTTTAAAAAACTAGACTTCTCCAACTCTTAGTTGAAAAGAAAAGAAGCTAACAGTAATAAAATAAAATAATAATGTTGTTTGAACTAAATTAATCATGCCGCATTGTCAATTAAACCACAGCTAGAGAATACACACATACAAATTTATTACGCATTATAATCTAAAGAGAAAAGACATAAAGTCATCACTGAAGTTGTCCCGAATTTTCAAAAAGACACCTTAATTTTGCAGGTGTCCTATTACCCCATGAAACCATTTCTAACAATTATAAATACACCATTTTAACCCATTCTCAGAGCAGGTGTAATCTCACGTACTGGGGGCGCGTGAATAAAAAAAAAATCACCCCCAAACCAATCTAAAAATGCCACATAGCAAGATTGTAAGCCTCCATTTTCTAAAAAAGTTCAAGAAACAGAAGACTTCTTGGTCAATGCCATTCATGGTGGTTGTTGAAGAACAATTTCATATTTACTTAAGAATTTAAGAAGATTTATTCGACTCCTAAGTGAAAATCTTTACTGTTATGTAAACAGTGAAAACGAAGGATTTCACAAAATCTCATATCCAAAATCTTCCATTTTCCACCTCTGCAAAAACTCCATTTTAGCTCATTCCATCTTCGTCTTCTGCAACAACAATAAAAAATAGAGCTACAACGGTACGACGCTAAAAGAACCCATCAATTGAAATTTCAAAATTATCTTAATGCCTTGGAATTCTTTCCTCAACAATGCAACAACTCGTCAAGACCATTTTCACGAAGAATTTATATCTATTAAACCCAAATTAGTTAATATACCCATTTACATTAAAGTTTTTGAGTTTGTACTCACAACTTGTTTGTGCTTTTGGACTTGACCCAGAAGATTTTGAGGATCGAAATGTGAGTGAGTTAGGATTTTACCTAATTCATTATTAAATCAATAAAAAAAAAAGATTATATTATTTTATTTGAGGTGAAACACACGCACAAGCTATGAGATTACAAAAGCTGTAAAAAGAATGTATTTATAGTTGTTGGAAATAGTTTCGTGGGGTAATAGAACACCCACAAAGTTAAGATGTCTTTTTAAAAATTTGGGACAACTTCAGTGGTGACTTTATGTCTTTCTCTAATCTAAAGAACATAGAGGAAAATGGATTTTTAACTCTAGAGTTCAGTTCTGTACATTCAATAATACTTGATCAAATATACAATCATAGTTATAAAGCAAGTAGACATGTTCATTCCACGTAATAAAAAAATAAGTCACAAGTGATCAAAGTTATAATAAATCACTAATATGTATATATGTAAATAGGTATATTTACACATTACCATCTTTCTAACATATCATAACCCATAATCCAATGAACACTTGAGAATATAAGTGGAATCATTAATATGAGTATAAATGTGAATCCTTGCTTAACATATATTCTCTATCAACACTAGACCTTAACTAGCATATTAATTATTAAGCACTGAACACATAATCACCAATCAATATAGAATCACTAACACGCTTGTTAAAATACAAGCAAATCAATAGAATCATGGAAATCATATCAATCTTGATCTTGTAGCTGTATAATCTTTGCATCTTGCCAAAAATCACTAACATTCTCTCAAATATCACAAGTCACTCACACTCTCAACTGTACACACATTCTAAAGGGTGTTAATTTTTCTCATCTAGTTATGACTTGTAAGGGACCCTAGACGACCAAGTATTGTACCGTCATGGTACGCGATCCAAACACACACATAACTGTTCATTCGTAAGCTCATCGGACTTGAACCACTCATCATCAGAATAGTAAGTTTATTCTTATTGTATCCACATAACTCAACATTTTAACCTCTCCGATTATCTCTCAAGATAACACAATAAGTATATAATAATTACAAGTTCATCTTTCATAACATCAGTAAATAGTCAGTTCAATAATATACATGCTTATTCATAAAGCAACACTTAATTCAAGTATAAATAAATAAACACTAACTATATCTTAAGACCGATCAACATGAAATACAGCTCACATTGCATATCAATAACTAAGCAAAGTCTAACTCTAAGTAAATTATAAATTGTCTCGATCAAAGAACTAGAAGAAAACAAGCTCAATTGTCGGAGTCTTCCATGTTCTAACCACCTCAAAATGCTCAAAGTCTAAGTCTAAGACAAACAAAATACAATAACACTTTAATGACATATTTCCTCAAAGACGCCTAAAGTGTTCAAACCACCTAATTATTTTTTTTTTATAAGGTCTAATTATTTATTTAAAGGTTATATCATCAAACTGGAGATTTCCATGATCATACGAATCTCATTTATGGAGTTTCGACCCCATAAACCTCTTTTGAGCAATTCATACTGAGAATTACTTAAGAAAGAACATAAGGCAGTGAAGAATAGGGACATAGAAAAATTAAACTCAACAGAGAGAATCACATAGGTACGACAAAATGGATAGAGATTGATAATATATTATATTGCGCCTATAGTCCAATTCAGATACTTTGTGTAGTGGTGCTAAAAATTACTTATTTATACTGTTGTTACGTGTTGTTGTGTTGTATTGTTAGTTTAAATACCATGTTTGTTTTGATTGTTAATTACTTAAATTTTATTGTATTATTAGTTTAAATACAATGTTTGTTTTGATTGTTACTTAAGTTCTATTGTATCGTATCGTTTAAACTCATCGTTAAGGTGACGATGGAAAGACCCATTTTATGTAACGACTGATTTGGTGTGATCGCGTAGTTACCTTAATATTTCTTCTCATTTTGTCTTTTTTATTATTATTTAATAATCATTTTTCATCTTTTATCCTACCTTTGCATAGTAGTTCTACCCCGTATCCTAATTTTTTGTAGCTCTATCATTCAAATTATGAATTTTTTTACATTATGTAACGACGGGGAATGACACAATCTGTCCAAACATTGTATATATATATTCGTTAAAACAATATGATACGATACAATATAATACGATACATTATGAAACAATATGATACGATACATTATGAAACAATAAGTAACAATCATCTAAACAAAGCGTAAATCAGTTTTAATTTAAAGTGAAACTCTTTCACATAATTACATCTAAAAAAAAAGTCCAGACCAAGAATCTCCCATGAAAATCTCAGTTCAGTTGTGAATTAAAAAAGTAACTGCTAAATAACGTACACTTAAATTAATAGTCAAATAAAAAAGTAACTGCCAAATAATGTCCACAAAAATTAGTGGTCGTATCATTTTTAACCAACCATAGTTGAAAAAAAGTAACTATAAAATCCCCATAATATTATCACAATACTTTCAATCCAAACACAAAAAAAGTTTTGGTCTTTCTGGCAAAAGATCTGAATTGTTTGGATTCATTTCCAACAATTCAAATCTTTTGATCTTCTCAGTAGCGATTCATCAAAAATAATGGCAGCAACACAGACCATGATTTTTGCCCTTGATGACACTGACCACAGCTTCTACGCCTTAGAATGGACACTTGATCATTTTTTTGGTGCATCCGATTCTCTTTTTAAGCTCATCATTGTTCACGTTAAAACCACTCCAACTTCCGTCGTAGGTCTTGCTGGACCAGGTACGGATTCAAGATTAAAACTTTGAGTTTAATTTTACGTATTACACTTTAAAACTCTAGGTTCAATATGTACCATTGTTTTGAAATTTTAGTGTTTTTTCATATCTATATATGTATATAGTACGATTTTTCTTTTCTGGAGATAAGAACTCATAGTTGAGTGAGTTTCTGATAAAAAAGAGTCTATAATAAAGTGACCATCTAAGATATTATCTCAATTTTTCTTGTTGTGTAGGAACAAGTGACGTGCTCGTAGTGGTAGAAAAAGATATTAAAAAGACAGCCCAGAGAGTTTGCGAGAAGGCAAAACAATTATGTGATGCTAAAGGGGTGAATGGTGTAGAATTTGATGTTGTTGAAGGAGATGCTAGAAATGTGTTGTGTGATGCTGTTGACAAGAATCATGCCGCTATTTTGGTCATGGGCAGCCATGGTTACGGAGCTTTCAAAAGGTAAGATTATACTCCTTTCGCTTTATTTTGTTTGTCTGATTTTGAAGAATTTAAATTTTATGATCTTAAATTGTACAAAAAATATTGATCGGATTTTTTTACTTACATTTTGGACAGGGCTGTTTTGGGTAGTGTAAGTGACTACTGCTCCCATCATGCTCGTTGCTCCGTGATGATTGTGAAGAAGCCAAAGGCAAAGAATTGAAAATTTTGATTAATAAAGGAAATTTTGGAGGGAGATTAATTAGACCAAAACCTTGGCAATAAATACTAATTCAGAGAAGGGGATATACATCCAATTCTCTATAGCTATACTATTGTAATCAATAGAATATGTAGCTAGTATTTAATTGGTAAAAAAAAAGAATCATATCTTGCTAGCTTCATGAAATTAGTCATTAGCAATTTATAGGCATGCCCTCTTTTTTTTCTTTCTTTACTTACACCACATGCATGGTGTTTTTTGTTGATCTTTTTGCAATTTTGACTCAATGGAAATGAAATTCTCCATTCAAATTGATATGGATTGATTGTTCTTCCTACATTCTTGAGAATTATGTATACGGAAAAGGTTTAAAAATGCACTTTAACGTATTGAAAATGGTTCACAAATATCTTCCTTCCATGTATTGAGTCAAAAATGCATGTCTTAAGATATAGAAATGGTTCAAAAATATCATCCTTCCATCTATTGGATTAAAAATGTCTTTGACTTATTATAAATGGTTCAAACAAGAAAGAATTTTCCCAAAAAAAATGTAAATCAAAAGAAAACTAAATAATTGTCAAAGTAAGTTATTCACATAACTAATTAGAATTAGGAAAAAAATATTGAATCATTTCTAATATGTTAAAGGGAATTTTTTTATCTAATAGGTAGAAGGAAGGGTAAATTTGAACCATTCAAATAGGTTAAAAGCATTTTTTATTCAATATGTGGAAGTAGGACATTTTTGAACCATTTCTAAATACGTTAAAACCAGTTTTTATCCAATAACCGGAAGGAAGGGCAAATTTGATCAAAAGAGTGAAAGAAGGGCATTTCTAAACTATTTCTAATACAGGGAATTTTTGAACATTTTCCCATATATTTTTTGTACCTTTAATTCTTCAAACAATATCATAATTTGTTCATTCTTGAATCAAGTGGGGTATCATATTAAAATTGACGAATCAAAAGGTGATGGCAAACGAGATCGTCAGCTACATTGCATCAACCAATTCACCTAAAGTACATCGCAACTTTCATATGTCATTTCTATTAAAATCCCGAATCACTTATGCACCATCTTTGTAGGGAAGGGAGGTGGTCGTATATAGGGCTGGGGCATTTGGCCGGTTCAGATCAATTTAGAAAATTCAATTTTTGATTTGATAAAAATGTTAATTCAAACTAAATTGAGATAAATTTTATTTGATTTGATTTTTATAATTTCAATTCGATTCAATTTTTTAATTTGTGAGATTGTGCTGGCTATATTATTGTTATTGAACAAATTCACCTCCTTCACATAAAGTTTCAAATAAAATTCCAAAGGTCATATGAACAAATTCACCTCATTCATATGAAAATGAGATTACACTTAGATTGTTCAGTGTAGGGCTGGGCATAAAATATCGATAATTGAATTAACGAACGAATCAAAATCTTTGATAATTTGATATTCGGTAACTGGGTATTCGGGAATACAATTTTAGAATTGTGGTATTCGGGTTTGGGTTTGGTATGAGACGTTAGTACCATTTGATATTTGGTATTTCCTCAATACCGAATTATTTACTTAATGAAGATCATGTATCAACATGTTCATTACTCATTAGTACAAGTCTAAAGAAGAAAGTTAAGGAATGAACATAAACAACTCAAATACATGTCTTTTAGTTGTATCAATTTGTTTTTTCTTGATGTCTTCTTACTTATTGATCTTCAATTATAACGAGCCTCTACATAAAAAAAATAGAAATGATTGAAAAAATAGTATTAATTTTGTAAACTTCAATATCGCGGTATTACCGAATACCATATCAAATCGAAATTTAATTTACCAGTTACCGAATTACCAAATCGAAATTTAAATTTTTTGGTATTTGATATCTACTTTTAACTACCTGTTGAGATTATAATAAATTAATGTATCTGTTAGTTAGGCAGAAATTAATTCATCTGTTAGTTAGTTAGGCAGTTAGTCCTTTTTTGTTAATTAGCTCTTATTCAAGTAGTTAGTTACATGTGAATAAATAGTGACTTTCAGCTCAATGATAATCAGTTTGCAATTTCACAATTCAGTTTCCCTTTTTCCTCCATTCTCGATTAGATTCATCTGCAAGCTCAGAGTTTCCTGCCATGGAGTTCTTAGTCGTTTGAGTCATAATTTTCACATGGTATCAGAGCGAGGGATCTTCATTCCGCACTGATTCACCTCGCAATTCGTTAATTCAATTTCGACAGTCTCGAATCGCACTTCGCGATTTCGTATTCTGAGATCTCACTCGCAATTCACCATTTCACATTCTGTAATCTCATTCTCCTTCTCCTTTCATCAATGACATCTACTGAAGAAGATCAGTTACCTGCTCAATTGCCTGTTGTAGCTCAGGATTCAAACAATGCTATGTACATGCACCCATCGAAAAATGCTGGATCTTCAATTACTCCGGTTGTTTTCGATGGAACTGGGTATCGATCATGGAGACGTGGTATTCTTCGAGCTCTTTCCGTGAAGAACAAAACGGGCTTCATCAATGGTAAAATTCCAAAGCCAGACTTCACCTCTCCTACGTTTTCCCAGTGGGAACGATGCGACGATATGGTAACCTCTTGGATTTTGAACTCTCTGTCCAAGGACTTAGCTGATAGCCTGCAATACGTGAACAATGCTAAGGAATTGTGGGATGAACTGGAGGATAGGTATGACCAGGCGAATGGTGCTAAGCTATATCAAATTCAACAGGAAATCAGTAATCTCACCCAGGGAAACCTTGATGTCACAGGGTACTACACCCACATCAAAAGGCTGTGGGAAGAACTCAACACATTGGATGTGACCACACAGTGTACATGTTTGTGTACATGTGGAGGGAAGACTAAGCTACACAAGGCAGAGCAGGATCGATGCCTTATTCAATTTCTAATGGGCTTGAACGAGGTTTACACAATTGTCAGGGGTAGCATTTTAATGATGATTCCCCTTCCCACCATGCCTCAAGCTTTTTCTATCTTAGTTCAGGAGGAAAAACAACGTGAAGTCAAGCCTCCTCATCGTGTTCACTTGGACTCCACCTCATTAGCTGTGACAGTAGGAAGTAGCTCCAACTTCAGGCACTCAAATGCAGGAAATAATAGCAATAACTTCAGAACAAACTATGCTCCACAGAGAGGAGGGAATAAGAATGTGTACATGCCCAATGTCACCAACAACTCATCTTCTGGATACTTCACAGGATCATCCAACCCTCCAAACCACAACAAAGCACACTTATTTTGTGACTACTGTAAGAAGTCAGGCCACACTGAAGAGAAAGGCTATAGGCTACATGGCTTTCCCCAGGATTTTAAATTTACCAAAGGCAGACGTGCAGAAGGAACAACAACAAATGTACTTGGAGATACTAGAGGGTTGCTGGATGAAAATTGTGAGACTGGGCGTTTGAAAGGATCAGACCACACCTTGACTCACAGTCTCACACAAGATCAGTATAATCAGTTACTCAATCTGCTGGGGAGCATTCATATTCATGGAGCAGGTACAAGTGATGGTCACATGGAATTTGCAAACGACCTCAACAATGCACATGGAGCTGTGAACCTTGCAGGTATCCTAGCTTGTCATTCCTCTACTACTAAGATTGGTAATTTGTCATGTAGATGTGTTGATTTTTCTGTTGATTCATGGATAATAGATTCAGGAGCCACCAATCATATGACATATAATAAGACCTTACTCACTAAGATCAGACCCTTACCTTATCCCTTTTTAGTTACATTGACAAATGGATATAAAGTCAAGGTGACAGAAATTGGTGATGCCTACTTGAGTTCAACATTAACCTTACATAAAGTATTGATTATGCCTAGTTTCAAGTTCAACTTAATCTCTGTCCATTGTTTAACTTCTCAACTCAAAGGAATTATTAGTTTTAGTAGTTTCTCATGTCTAATGCAGGGCCCTTCACTGAAGAGCCCTCTGGAGATTGGTAGGGCAAGAAATGGTCTATACTTCACATGTCCAAGATGTCTTGCTTGCAGCACCAACACTTCATCTAGTCCTGTTTTTTTACTTCCAGTTTGTTCTAATTCTATTTTTCCTTCTGTATTGAGAAACCAAACTAATTCATCTTGTATTTCATCTGTAAGATCCATTCATGATGTTAATAAAAGGGTTGGTTGTAGTCATCTGAATTCTGTTAATAATTCATGTTTTGCTAATTCTCCTATATCATGCACATGTCATGGGAGTGTGGATCACTTATGGCATACAAGGTTAGGCCATGTACCCTTTGGAAAGATGAAAGGAATTCCCACAATACCTTTTTCTTTTGCCCCAAAACAACCCTTTACCTGCACTGTTTGCCCTATGGCAAGACAGGAAAGACTTCATTTGCCTTCCAAAACAACACCACAATCCACCAAAATATTTGACCTACTTCACATTGACTTGTGGGGACCATACCATACTCCAACACAGGGAAGTCAGAGATATTTCCTCACCATGGTTGATGATTTCAGTAGTTCAACATGGACTCAATTACTTAGCTGCAAAATCAATGCCCTTCATACCATTAAAGTCTTGATATGCTTGATAGAGACTCAGTTCAATACAATAGTCAAAGCCATTAGGACTGACAATGGACTGGAATTCATCAATAAAGAAACATCAGATTTCCTCCAAGACAAGGGAATAATTCATCAGAGAACCTGCCCCTATACACCCCATCAAAATGGTATAGTGGAAAAGAAACATAAGTATTTGCTTGAGACTGCCAGGGCTCTGTTGTACCATTCAAAACTTCCAATGCAATACTGGGGGGAATGTAGTTTAACTACAACTTATCTGATCAACAGGCTCCTTTCCATAGCCTTGAAAAACAAAACACCTTTTGAAATACTATATCATAAACAGCCAACTTACTAACACCTTAGGTCCTTTGGATGTCTATGTTTCACAACCACATTAAAGGGACACAAGGACAAGTTTGAACCAAGATCCACGCCTCATGTCTTTGTTGGATATCCTTTCAACACAAAGGGTTATAAGGTTCTAGACTTGAAAACCAAAAGAATACATATTTCCAGAGATGTTGTGTTTTATGAGAATGTTTTTCCTTTTGCTACTATTTTTCCTGATTCTAGTTTTACTTCTGCATTGCAAAAGCTAACTAATTCTGAAATGTTGAACTCTTCAATCAATACTTCTGATGCTTACATGATGGACTGTAGTATTGCCAAAAAAGTCACCTGTCTTAATGATCCTGTCACCCCACACCCCATGATGGATACAGATACAACCAGACCAATCACAACCTCACCTAACCACAATGAACCTATCCCAACTGTGCCAATTGTGACCAACAATGAACCAGCACTTAGAAGATCAACTAGAACTCACAATATTCCAGGTTATCTTAGAGAATACACCTACACATTACCATCTTCACATAGCTCTTCAACTTCAAATCATGTTTCTCCTAGTACTGACATCCATCATGTTTCCTTAACCTCTTTTTGCTTCAATAGTCAGCAGTTAATGAAATACATTTCTCATGATATAGAGTCGTCTTCTTATGAGGAGGCATCCTTGGATCCAGCATGACAAACAGCCATGACCTTGGAATTTGAGGCCTTGTCTGCTAATAATACTTGGGATCTAGTACTTTTGCCTGCAGGGAAGAAAGCAATAGGTTACATGTGGGTATATAAAATCAAGCATAAGGCTGATGGATCAGTGGAAAGATTCAAAGCTAGGCTTGTTGTCAAAGGCTACACACAACAGGCTGGCATTGATTATAATGAAACCTTCTCACCTGTGGTTAAGATGACTATTGTGAGAACATTGATTGGACTAGCTGTTAAGAAAGGATGGACCCTATATCAACTAGATGTCAATAATGCTTTCCTCTATGGTGATATTCATGAGGAGGTATACATGAAACTTCCACAGGGGTTGCTTGTTGATGATAACAGAATGGTATGCAAGTTGAGGAAGTCCCTCTATGGACTGAAGCAGGAAAGCAGACAGTGGTATGAAAAACTGGCTGCAACTCTTTACTCAAGAGGGTATTCACACTCCAATAGTGAATACTCTCTCTTCCATAAAAAGGTAGGCATGTCAAGTTTTTGTAGCAGTATATGTGGATGATATCATCTTGACTGGATGATATTCAGTAGAGATTGAGTCTTTGAAAGCACATTTGCATGCTCAGTTCAAGATTAAAGACCTGGGAAGGCTTCATTATTTCCTAGGCCTAGAAATTTTGTACAAAGATGATGGTGTATTGATTTCTCAGAAAAAGTTAGCTGCAAATTTGATTAAAGAATTTGATTGCTTGGACTGTAGTACAGCAGCATCACCACTTGATCCATCTGTGAAGCTAAGCTCTAATGAAGGATCCCTTCTATATGATCCAACTTACTATAGAAAACTGGTGGGGAAGTTAAATTTCCTCACAAATACAAGGCTGGACATTACATACATTGTTCAACATGTTAGCCAATTCCTACAGGCACCAAGAGAACCACATCTCAAGGCAGCATTTCATGTATTGAGATATCTGAAAAATGATTTAGCCCAAGGCATTTTTATGACCAAACACACAGATTGCACTATCACTGCCTACTGTGAATCAGACTGGGCAGCATGTTCTGATTCTAGAAAGTCAGTGAGTGGCTACATAGTGTTCTTGGGAGATAGTCCTATTGGTTGGAAATCAAAGAAGCAGACAACAGTGTCTTTGTCTTCAGCAGAAGCTGAGTATAAAGGAGTGAGGAAAGTGGTTGGGGAATTAGTTTGGCTAGAAAGATTGTTGGAAGAACTAGCTGAGCCTTGCAACCTACCTATATCAGTTTTTTGTGACAGCCAAGCAACAATTCATATTGCAAAGAATCCTGTGTTTCATGAGCGTATCAAACACATCGAAATTGACTGTCATTTTGTTCGAGCTAAGTTGCAGGAAGGTCTAATTGCTCTTCATCATGTTCCTACTACAGAGCAATTGGCAGATATCTTGACCAAGGCCTTGAGTGGATGTTGACACCCAATTTTGGCCTAACACTTTCAAAATTCGTAACTTTTAAGTTTTATTTATTTAATAGTTCAAAATACATTTTTTATAATTTTAAATTAGTTTATCGATATTTATCATTATTTGTCAAAATTCCAGGATTTTTTATCAATTAATTTTAATTACATATTTTTTTGGCACAGCCGGTTGACTACGTTCAAATATTTGTTCATTTTGATTAAATCGTTATTTCTGCTAAATTGCATTTCTCACATGTCGTTAGTTACGTTCATTATATTTTTTTAATATTCATTTTATTCGTTACATTTGTTAATATTCAATTTGATATTTTTCACAGTCTAGAAATTCATTCAAATATGGATAACTTTTCATACGCATATATTTTATTAAGCTAGTGGTTTTAGCCCATAGTTTTAAGATTGTACTATTGGTGGTTTTCAATTTTCTATTTAAAGAATAGCTTGGTCATTAATTTAGGGTGTGGTGGATAAAATTTAGGGATAATTTTCAGATTTTTGGTAGTCTTTAGAATTTTCTTTTAGTGTTCATAATTTTCCGGTGACAAGCTCACCGGAGTTCCACCGGAATCCGGCGAGTCCATCACCCAAAAACCGCACTCATTTTTCTCCTTTTTTCCGGCAGCCATAAACTAGCCACCACCATTGTTGAATAAACAATTAAGAACCGACCATCCCACCACCAAATCTCTACCGCTAACAACAGCCAAACGACCTCCAAACCCCCCATTTTTTTCCAGCCAAATGAGTTCACCACCGCTGCTCCGATAAGCTCCGACCAACAGCTCACATGAAACCGCCTCCATCTTCCTTCTCCTCCATGCCTGAACTCCACAAAACCCTCTCCGGCAAGCCACCATCGCCCACTGCCAAACAAAACCAGCAAAGACCTCACTCATTACTCCATCTCCTCTACTCAAACCACCACAACGAAGTAGCAATGCCAACATCACCTCCGACAAATAAGTAATCCTCTATATTTTATTTATGGCGTAGCTATTTTGCTCTGTTTATTTTATTTTTTCCAGATCTATATCTATAATATTTTAATTTTATTTGGCTGCATTTATTACTGTTTGACTTTATTTATTATTATTCAAGTTTATTTATTATGTTGTCATTATTTGGACTATCAAAAGTTGGGCAATATTTAATTTTTTATTGATTTATTTCTCTATCATTTGTTGGTTGTTATCTAATCTTTTTTTTTTTTTTTTTTTTGTTATTTTGGGATCATTGTAATGTTGTATGTTGTTAGTTTGATGATTCGTTGAAAATTTATTCCAATGAGTTTACATTATTTTAATATTGGCTTTATTTACTTTATTTAAATTTATTTGTTTATTTATTTTTTGTTCATTACCTTACTGCTGTATTGACTATTAGAATAAGTTAGGCATTATTTTAATTTTGTTGATGTTGCTACTGTTATTTAGTTGGGTGCTATTGCTATTGTTAAAAGTGGTCTTAAATTGCTATTTAGTTTTATACCTTAGTTGTAGATTGATTGTTGATAATTGCTATATATATATATATATATATATATTATTATTATTATTATTATTATTATTATTATTATTATTATTATCATCATCATCATCATCATCATCATCATCATCATCATTATTATTATTATGATTATTATGATCATCATCATCATCATCATCATCATCATCATCATCATCATCATCATCATTATTATTATTATTATTATTATTATTATTATTATTATCATTATCATCATTATCATTTTTATCATTATCATCATTATCATTATCATCAGTATCATCATTATCATCATTATTATTATCATCATTATTATTATTATTATTATTATCATTATTATTATTATCATTATTATTATTATTATTATTATTATTATTATTATTATTATTATTATTATCATCTTTGTATTTCTCCTCCTATTAATTTTTTCTTGTCATTATGATAGTTGGTTGTTTTATTGTTTTTTTTCCTTGCATTGTTCATGTGGTTTCATATCGTTAGTTACCATTTTACCTTTTAATATTTATTGTTATATATTTTGTATGTAAAAATTGGCCGATGAAGAAATTATCGTCGATTTCCAAGGCCTCCCATTTTAATAAGACGAATTTTTATTTTGAAGTTATTATTTGATTTATTCATATTTATTTATTACTTACACTTTTACTAAGTGTCTTTACAGGTATCCGGAGTTGCTTCCCATTGAAACTATTCGAATGAAGTTCGAATTATACCATTTATTCATTATTTTGTATACATCGATGTTAGGCAAACTTTAGGCCGTTTTTTATATTACTGCTTTGTTTTATTACTTGTGTATATTGCATGTTTGTTTTACTTGTATATTGTTTTTATCTCCTCTTCAATTTGAAAAAAAAAATGAATTCAGTCGGGACCCACAATTGTGGATTTCGAAGGATACCTAACACCTTTCCTTCGGAATAACTTGAACCCTTACCTAGAATCTATTGGTTTCCTAGATTTTTCTAAAATTAGGTGGCGACTCCTTTAAAACATCTTTTTTCTTGAAATTTTTTTAAAATCGACTTAATTGATTATTTTTTGAGTTACCACGACGTTTCTCCCTATTTGAATAAAGTAGGGATGCAAACAGTGGACCTAATCACTCTAGCATTTTACATAAGTTGTCGGTGACTACCTCCCCATCAACTTGAGGGGGGGGGGGGTGTTGAGATTATAATAAATTAATGTATCTGTTAGTTAGGAAGAAATTAATTCATCTGTTAGTTAGTTAGATAGTTAGTCCTTTTTTGTTGATTAGCTCTTATTCAAGTAGTTAGTTACATGTGTATAAATAGTGACTTTCAGCTCAATGATAATCAGTTTGCAATTTCACAATTCAGTTTCCCCTTTTCCTCCATTCTCGATTAGATTCATCTGCAAGCTCAGAGTTTCCTGCCATGGAGTTCTTAGTCGTTTGAGTCATAATTTCCACACCAATTACCGAATTACCAAATCGGAAATTTGATAATCCCAAACCAAATACCAAATACCCATCCTTAGTTCAGTGTTTTACTGTTTGGAATTTGAATAAGCCAAAGATAAAAAGTTAAAAATACCAGAGTCGGCAGTCGATATAGGCGTCGTCCACCATGGTCTAACCCTTTGATTCATTGAGTATGGATGACGACATCGTGATGGATGAAAGTAACGAGGTCTCTGTCCCTCAATTCTGCTTTTGAGTGTGAGAAACGAGAGAGTGTAGACTGTGCGTGATGATTGACAACAATGATGACCACTGGTGTGTATGAGTCATGATGACAACGGTGATGAAAAATATGATAAAAAATAAGTTTGGTAGGAATAAAAACTCTGCCATAGACTCGAATTTTCTGTGTATTTTACACATAGATACATGTATTTTTGCTACCAGATACACAAAAATAGTGAGAAAAATGAGCGAAATTCGTATATATCTCATATACATACGAATCACACTAGAGACATGTATCTATATGTATTTGGAGTGATTCGCATGTATCTAGGATAACAGATACATGGAAGAGAGACAAGCGAGATGGTAGAGAGACGAGGAAGGCAAACAAGATTTGCTATATATCCAGATACATGTGAATCCACTTGGATACAATGTGTCTAGAAATAATTACACATAAATTTGACCTTATGTATCCAATATATATTTAATAGTACTTAGTTTATGAGGCACGATAACACTTTACGTATTGTTTTATAATGCATCATATTATGTTGTGTTGTATCGTATCGTATTAATATTGTTTTAATAAATACAATATTTGGATAGATTGTATGACAAAACCTATAATATAAGATGTTACGTGATAAATATGTGAAAAGATAAGATAAAAGATAAAATAATAAGTAAAAAGAAAATGATAAAGAAAATAACTACCCATAACACCAAATATACAATCATGTTGGTACAGTTTTGGTTTATTCAGAATCTTCGTTAATATAACCCTTTCTCTCCTCTTCTCGCGGGCTCTCGTTGCTCAGGTTCGTTCCAATCAAAGTGAAACATTATTCTGTTGATTTTACTTCTTAAAATGATAGGATATTCAAGCCTCATCTCAAAATGCTTTTCTGATTCTGATAATCGTGATGAATAATATGCCCTAAATTATCTTCTTTTACGTGTCCCTGTAATGTAATTTCTGGATTTTCTTTGTTGTTAAAAATTTGAAGCAAAAAAGAGGGTTTTCTGTTCTGTAGTTATTGGGTTTACTTTTGTTTGAAGTTATCTGTTGAATATATTTCGGCTTACAATGCAATGCAATTCAAACCTTATTATGTATTTATAATGTTGTCACAAATAATAATAGGCGTTCATTTACGTTTCTGTGTGCTATATTTCGACTAATTGGTTGGCTATCTTGGTGATTAGGTGAATTTGAATTGTATGTTGGTGGCTCGTCAAGCTTCAATTATTTAACAAGGTGTTGTTTTATTGTTTTTGTCTTTGCATTTTATAATTCGGTTTGGAAATGCTAGACCAACAGCAACAACATACTGGTGTAATCCCACAAGTGCGGTCTAGAGAGGCTACCTTTGTGGGAGAGAAAGGTCGTTAATGCTAAACCCATCAATCATAGTCTCAATATATCCTCAAAATGCTTTAGTATTGTGATGTTGACGACTAATATGTGTAAAAGTGCCTCTCTTATGTTTCTGTGTATGTTATTATAAGTGATTGGTTTCGCTATTTTGGTGGTCAGGTGAAATTGAATTGCGAAGCAAGATTCTGAATGACTGTTGGCATTATGTATTCTTGTGCAATGGATTTTGGTTTGAAAGCTTAATTTTCACCTTTTTTGGATAATAGTTGAAGTTGAGATAAGAATGGATGGTAACAAAGATGAGGCGTTAAGATGCATCAGTATTGCTAAGGAGGCAATTGTGTCAGGCAATAAGAAGAAAGCGCTTAAGTATATTGGAATTGCATGCCGCCTTAACAGTAAACTAGATGTCAATGATCTTTTGGTTGCCTGTGAAAAGCTTGATGCCTCAACTTATGATCACCCTAGTGAGATTGGAGATGTTTCGACTGAGAAACATGTCAAATCTGATGAGGAGAGGAACTATACTGAAGAACACGTGCATTTGGTTACACAAATTAAGAGCATAAAGGACTATTATGCAATTCTAGGTCTAGAAAAGAGCTGTTCAGTTGAGGAGATAAGGAAGGCATACCGGAAGCTCTCCTTGAAAGTTCATCCTGACAAAAACAAGGCTCCGGGATCTGAAGAGGCCTTTAAGAAAATATCCAAGGCATTTAAGTGTTTGAGTGATGATGACTCAAGAAGGCAGTATGATGAGACGGGTTTGGTGGAGGAGTTTGAGTTTAATCAGCAGCATAATCTTAGACGTCAGAGGAGAAGAATGGACCACGACTTTTTTGAAGATGATTTTGATGATGATGAGATTATAAGGGCATTTTTTGGTCAGTCTGAAATGTTTAGGACCTATTATATCTACAGGTCAAGGACCAATGTCCGCCACCAGAGGGAGAATTTAGGTTCCTCTGGGCCTAACTTAATTCTCCTCCTTCAAATGTTACCATTTTTTATCATCTTTTTACTTGCTTATTTTCCTTTCTCGGCGCCTCAGTACTATTCCTTGCAGAAGAACTACTCTTATCAGTTTAAGAAGATGACAGATAAATATGGTGTAGAATTTTTCGTTAAATCAGCAGAATTCGATAAGAATTATCCTCTTGGTAGTCCTGCTCGGGAGAACATTGAAGACAATGTTATTAGAGATCACAAAAGTACGCTTGATCGTTATTGTCATATAGAACTCCAGAGGAGACAATGGAACAGGAATTACCCAACACCTCATTGTGACAGGCTTCAAAACTTTGGAGTAGCTTAAGGTCAGCCTCGTTTCTTCTGGCTCTTTCCACTCTTCTCTCTGCTGAAGAAGTTTTTTCTGCTTTGATCAATGCTAATGATTTTATAAACATGAGTATTATGTTATGTGAACTTCTGTGTCATCTTTAGAAGCTAAATTATTCAACATCCAGTGGGTAAATTACACATTTAATGTACTGTTCTAGTGATCGAGTATGCCTATACGTCCCAATTCTTGTAAATTGCTTTTAAACCTTCACAGGTTATAAAATAATGCATCAATAACAGGAAGACATATCTCACATTCTGATAGTAAAAAAGACTTAAAATGGAAGAGTGAGAGACAGATGAAATCTAGCTTCCGTCGCTTCCCTATTTCTTCGCAACTACAACAGTACTTTCATCCAGAATTCTCTCTTCTACTCTTTCTCTCTCTACACACACACATTATATTATATATACATATAATATACAGCCAATGAAATGACCAACTTCTAGATCATCAAAGGTTGATTCCATCTCTAGAAACTCATTGTGTGAGGAAATGTAATGGGGAATATCCGTAAAGTTTGGATTTATATCTTGTTTATTATTCAGATTTTATCTTCTTGAGTTTCTCTGGAGTGATTCTATACTGATTTCTGTTACAACACTAAATGGAGCATTCCAGAGGAAGTGGATTCCAACTCGACCATGGGATGTGAATATGGTCAAGAATAATTATGGACAGTTGCACCTAAGTGTGTGGACAAGTGGTCAATGAAGTAGGTTTAAAACCATGAGTCTCGGTTTCAAATCTCAAAGGCAAAAATACTAGGTGATTCCTTCTGATTTGTCTAAGTCTTTGTGGATAGAGTTTACCAGACACCTATGATAGATGGGAAGTAGCAAGTATTCTGTGGAATTAGTCAAGGTGCTCTCAAATTGACCTGGATACCACAATTATAAAAAACATTATGTACAATTTAGCGATTGAGATGAGTAAGGACATGTCAACTTATTCTCTCTTCAGTGATTGCAATCATTCAACCTACCCTTTCTCCTTGTGAAGATAAGATAACATGGGAATGTTGTTTGTTTTTACTCCCTTTGTCCCATCTTAAGTTTCACTTCGTTTGTGTGAAAGTAATGTCATTTGTAATGGAACCATCATCCATTGCATCTCAACTTTGTTGAATGTTAAATTTTGGTTTGCATGAAAATATTGCCTTTTGGAAGAGGAACCATCCATTGCAACTCAACCTTCTTGAATGTTTGTGCAAAAGTGCTTTTAAAGTCCTTTTTTCCCTGCTGAGGGAAGGCTAAGTGCATTCTATTGCATCCTCTGTGTTTGTGTCGAATTATAGCTTCGATTAGCTTTTATTTTGTTACTTGTCATATTTGACTAAATGTCTTAGAATATAGTTCTTGTTCTGTAGGAGTTTTGTTGATTATTTCATTTATGTCATTTTCCATATTCCTTAAATGTTTTACATCTTGAGTTCTTAAGTACAATTCTAGGTGTAGTTTTATTATTATATGAGTGTTTTGTCATATGTTATCCCAAGGGTATTTTATACGAATTTGTATTTTTATAATATTTTATTCTTGTTTCTGTATTATATATATCATTAATTACCGCAGAAATTTCCCAATATATTCTATTTAATAGGTGACCTACTGGTTGGTGCTTGTTAACCTGTTCTAAGTATATTTTTAGTTTTTTAAGTTTTTGGTATTTCTTTTCATAATCCATAAGTTTTATTTGTTCACTATTAATATTTTTATAAGTAATACTAACTTGTTTGGCGTACATACTTGTTTTCATATTATTGATTTTTCTTTACACATAGCTCTGATACCATTTTTGTGTTTGTGTCGAATTATAGCTTTGATTAGCTTTTATTTTGTTACTTGTCATATTTGACTAAATGTCTTAGAATATAGTTCTTGTTCGGTAGGAGTTTTGTTGATTATTTCATTTATGTCATTTTCCATATTCCTTCAATGTTTTACATCTTGAGTTCTTAAGTACAATTCTAGGTGTAGTTTTATTAGATATTGTAGTGTATCTATTTCCTTTTTTATTTCGATCCATTGCTGTAAATATTCTTCGTTTATCATTATATGTTATAGAATGTCTTCATGTAATATTTTTCTTTTGATACTTCCAGTTTTTTTATTTCTTCGATATTATTCGTGATATATTCTAGATGTATCATTTCTTGGGTTCTTATGTAATTATTTATGTTTTCACATATAAGTACCTTTTCTATTTCTATATCCTCTATCGTTTTTAGCCAATATTTTAAATGTTCGTAGTTAATCATTTAAGTCTATGTCGGAGAATACATCTGAGTGAGTATCTATTTCTAGTATATCACGTGATGTTATTAGATCAAAGTTATACCAGTTTTGATTTATTAATTCTATTATTTCTAGCTGTATTGCTTCTTTGTATATTTTTTCTCTTAATTCTGGTATTAATTCTTTTAATGCATATAGTCTGATTATTTTTTCTTCATTAGTTATTATATCTATTATGGGGTTTCTGTGTGTTGTATTCATTCTTTCCTTTTAATGTGTGTTTAATCATATTCCGTCCAATATCCAGTTTATTATTCTTTTATTATGTGTATAATCTTGATATAATTATCTGTTCTTTTGGTCACTACCATAATTTTGCTACCATGATCATTTATCCTAACCGCGCCTCAACTCTGTCTACTTCCCTGATCGGCTTCCTCGCCTGCTGGTTTCGACTTTAGGATGGCATAGTCTGGACTAAATTATTCTTGGTATACTACTTTTATGGCAAACTTACTTAAACAGATTATTATAACAGTTTATAACATAACAAAATTTATAATAGCTGGATATCTTCAGGAATATATGTATTTAGCTACACATAATTATATAAGAATATACCTCGTTTGGTATTTCTGGAGATTGCTCCATATCCG
>JAJONR010032370.1:0-43509 GCA_029582245.1 Solanum etuberosum
GTGGGGGGAGAGCAAGGGGATATTATTGGGATGGAATTTAGAAAGGCGTGAACTACTTTTATGTTATAAGTCATTAAAGAAACTTTCACGACAGAGTTATAAAAGGTCATAATTTATGTGCGTACGATTTTGCCGAAAAGAACCCTTTGGTTAATCATTGAGAAATTGGAATTTGTCAAAAATGTTCATTGAGATTAGAGATGTGATGCTCAACTACATTGTTGAGCTCATTTAGGATGTAAATGCATGTGTTTCTATCTATCTAAACATGTCAGAATATAGTGGTGGTTGCTCGTTGACGATTTTTTCATACGGTAAATATCATATCATTAATTATGGAAATCTCTTGTATACCAGAAAGTTAAGGTAGAGAAATACAAGGATATTCCCCATATGTACAGTATTGTTCTTTTGCACTATCAAATGCTTTTCTATTCCTCTCTTTGCAAGAAGACCCACATAAGAAGTAGTGGGGAACAATTATATGCTCCTGGTTACTTGATCAAAAATATCAATGAATAATGTTCTTGGTCTTCTCTTCCTCCTTCCATAGGCCCAACTGTGTAATTCTTCCCTTCACTATACCTGACAATCTGACGTCATCTCTTCCCTTAGACCTGACAATCTGAAATCATCCACCGTACATCAAACTAACAAAATATCATCTACCAAAACCATGTTGCCACCTTGCGATGTAATAGAAAGTGGTCCTTGAGTTTGCTTGAGCATTTGCACATAAAATACTAAGGCCAAACCCATCGGTGGCCACCTAAAGTTGGCACCAATTTTCATTTAGACACTTTAACTAGACTTTGTTCATTATAGACGCCTCATGTCATGATCTATTGTGTCATTTTGACACTTTTTGCTGAGTTGGCATATTGCGTGTGTTACACTGTTTTTGAGCTCGTGAAAAGTTTAAATATTGTACATTTTTACTTCTTTTTTTTATTTCTTCTTCTTCCTTCTCTCTCCTTCCAACACCTCCTCCATCATCCACCACCGTATCCAACCTTCTCCCCCTAATTTTCTTACCATTCGATTGTCATAAACCTTGCCGAAATTATTCAAAAACTTCGTCGAAGAAGAAAAAGACTGGATTAGGCCGTGAATCTGGAGGTTTTGATGGTGGTGCATATCTTTTTATTGCTCACATCTAGCCATAATAATCTTCTAAGATCCCTTTCCTTTTCTATCCTTCAATATGCAAAAAATCTCTGTACTGCAATTTTACCTCTAGGAAAGCAAAAATTATCTGGTCAAACTCAAAGCCTGATAATTTTGACTATTTCGTCAAAAAGAAAAAGATGATGAAATCTCGTTGAAAGTAATTACTCAATGGAGAACAATTACAATAATCAATTAGGGGAGAATTTAGGTCAAAAAGGTCACTTCTTTTATGGAGGAAGTTAAGTTCTTGGTGCATCCCCAAATTCATTTATTTATGAAAGAGATAGAAGCGGAGGTGGAGATTGTTATGACCTGATGATAGTGAAAATAGATGGAGGAAGTACTTTTCATTCCGTTAATCTTCCATAATTTTATCAAATTCGAAAAAGATGTTCATGGTGGTCAGAGGAGGAGAGATGAAGATGGTGAGAAAGAAAGTGGGCACTGCAAGTTTTTTTGATTTTAAAAAAAAATAAAATGTAACTTATTTTTTAAGTAAATAACTAATTAGTTTTAAAATTATGTTTTTATTTATAGTACATTTATTGTTAATTATTTTTGGTATATATGCCACATGTCTTCAGTTAATTCGTTACTTTGACACATCATCGGCGAGTGTGTTACACTCTCCTTAGTGTTTTTGCTGATTGTAAAAAGAGTGTCAAATGACACAATGGGCATCTACATAAGGTGTTTAAAATGAATAAAGGCTGGTTAAGGTGTCTAAATGAAAGTTTGTGCCAACTTTAGGTAACTACCGATGAGTTCCGCCAAATACTAATATATGTAAGCTTCCTCTGTCGTAGTTTCTCATCTGTCAAAATCAATCCCCTCGCTGCCACCGATGCTCATTGATGACAGTAGCATCTACTGAATTTTGGGCAAATAATATCACATGTTATTTGTGGGAAAATTGATGACACCCTTTTTATTATTTTACTTTTCATCATCCAACTTGATTTTAAGGAAACTTCTTTCTGAAAAATATGAGGCATCAAAACCTTTCAGCTTTTTATGACTTTTATGATCTTGATATGATGTTTATTGTACTATCCAAAGCTTTGCGACTCTTTCGTGACGATGCTTTTCAATGTTTACATTCTTTATTGTTGTTATCATTGTTCAACATGTTGATCTTCTGTATGTTTGCATTTTTTAATTTTATTGGTCATAAGAGCTTTTAGCAATACCTTCACAAGATGTACTGTCCTCGAAAAGTTTCTAGTGTTCTTAATATTGCTTCTCATTTTGCAGGCTGAGGTAACTCAAAGGCTCAGCAATGCTAAAGCAGCGGTCAGAGTTGCTGCAATGCCGAGTCATGTGGACCTTGCTAAAAAACTCCAGGTAGATATCACTTCGTTGTTTCCATCATTATTTGCTTTTGTTGAGCGATTTGTTCTTTTGAGATAGGTTATCAAAACAGTAGTTTGACGATTCATAGTAGTACTATTGCATCAACAGTTTCTGAGGTTTTTGAGGGATAGCTATTTTTGGACAACATAATTGTAAAAATAGGATATACGATATGAGCAACAGAATCATGAGTTTGTGTGTTTACATAGCATCTTAGAGTTGCATCTTTGGCTGATGGTTCTTTTAAAGTTATCTTTTGTGGTTGCATCTTAAGCATTTAGTGTGTATATCTCTGATTTGAATTTCATCAACAGGAGGAGATGGACAAAAAACGGAAGACATCAACAGGTATTAGCCATTGCCAAGATAATTTCTTGTTCAATTCAAATAACATAGTTTTGCAATGGATTGCTGTCTGGAACTGGCGTGCAAAGTTCTATGGCGGCTGCAATTTGGTGATTTTTCTTTTCCTGAACTGAAAATATCTATTATTTTCAGGTCATACATCCCAAGGATCCAGGAGGATGAGAGAGGTTGCATGCCCAACTTGCACAGTCCATTTGCAGGTTTAGAACCCTTTTCCCTATTTGTTTTATATGTTTGAAACTAGCAGATTGATTTTCGCACTACATAGTAGCTCTATTCCATTGAATGAAATTGCCTATTTTCCCTTTCAAACATTCTTTGATCTGCTATAATTGAAGGCGGGGGCTCATGTTGTCCTGTTGTGTCTAAGTCCCTAAGAAAGTAATTCATCTTTTCAAACTTATAAAATTTACTAGTTTCAACAGTTGGCCAAAAGGAGGGGAAAGGGAACAAAGAAAGAGGAGTACTACCTAGATTAGCAGATTTTATGCCGTTGAAATGATTGGACAAGTTTTTGGGACTAGTATAGAGTAAAACGTGAGGTCAAACCTTTTAGAACTTTTTACCAAATGAAAAAAGATTAAGAGAATGGTGAAATATGCATTTTTATATTACACGGTCATGGAAAATATGAAATGCAAACAGCGCTTGCTTTCTACCTATTGCTGAGACTTCTTGTAGTGTTAACCCAGCAACTTCCGCTTGGGAAGTATCTAATGCAGTTACGTTTGTAGGTTGAAGTCCCAGCTTCTGGATCAGAAACGATAGAGTGCAGTGTCTGCCAGCAGCCATTCCTTGTTAGTGCTCATTGATAGGCAGGGTCGGTGTGGTTTGCTTTGCTATTATCCTATGTGCAGGGATGGATTTGAAGCCACCACAATGGTCCTTCCAACTTTATATGATTGGTTTTAAGGCGTATCAAGTTCTGTCTTCATTGGTGTTTATGTTAGCTCTCTTTCAATATTGTAAATTTATTAACAGTAGTCAGTTCTATGAGCTTTTTCTCGGTTGTGTGCATATATAGTACACGTGCTTCATGTCGTGATTCACACATAATATGATGCGAGGTGCATGAAACTTAACTTGTTCAGTTCATTGTGCAAATCAATCAATTTTCAGTATTTTGAATCCATTACACATATATTATTTTTATTTCATATCATTGTGAAACCATACTCATATATTGATGAGCAAATAGGAATTAAATAAAAAGCAGAATGGTTATTTGTTGATACCAATTGAAGGCACTAAGCTTGTGTGATAGACAGATCCTCTACAGGAGAACTATGTTTATTTTCACTAGAGTTTTGTCTTTGAGAATGAAGCCCCTCTGTTCCAGCACAGTTTTATTTGTTCTCTTATCCATTTCTTCCTAGTTTGCCTCTTAAAAAATGATTTTTTTTTCTGATTATATAAAGAAATGAATATAATATTTATAGGTTGAAAGATACAATCGGTATGGGAAGTGCAAAAAGCTTAAATTAATTTGTGTTCCCTCTTCAACGCCCCAAATGGATTGCAAATATCATTGCATAGTGTACATGCAAACACTCCTTGTTGGATATTAAAAAGTGTACTATAAGGTATTGGCGAAATGGTCTGATGGACCTTTATATTTATATGCGTTTGTATTCTAAACCCTCTTACTCAACATTTTGTCAACTAAACCCTTAAACTCATTAAAACACAATATTTTATACTCTTTTCTCATCACATTAGGGCTGCGTATTAGTCGGTTCGGTTCGGTTTTGAAGTTTATCGGTTTGTAGAGATGCTAAACCGTTATAGAACCATTAAGATATTGGCTTATCGGTTATTGATCGTTATCGGTTCGGTTATCAGTTAAACCATTAAGATTTGACACAAAAAAATCATTGAAAATCACTTAGAAACGAGGTGATAAACCAAATGAACCATGCACATGAGTTCATAAGTTATATCTTGCTCAAAAGCAAACACTTTTATATTGTAGAATATCCAAGAGTTTGAGACAACCAAAAATAAAAGTAGGAAACCAAACTCTAAGTCAAGGATTTTATATACAAAATGGTATAAATATAATTATTTAATTTACTATCGGTTAACCCATTAAGAAAAAACCTCAAACCGTTAAGAACCGATAACAAAAAAAATCAAAACCGTTATCAAAACCGTTAAACCAATAACTCATTATTGATAAATCAATAGTTTTTTTTCGATTCGGGTTATCAGTTTCAGTTCAATTTTGAACAGCCCTACATCACATCACTGTGTGTGTAATCCAACATCTTACGTGTGTAATTCCATGTCATTTTTCAATGACACATAAGAAATTAAATATTAAAAAAAAAAATCAAATATTTAACCTTTGGAATTTTTTAAATAGTTATGTTTTTCAATCTCCATATATGCTCACAATTTGAGCACCAAATTCATGTCAAATAGATGAAATTCTTCTTTATTTGACTTGAAATTTCATCTAGAAGTTCATAAACACAAATCATATGAGCCACAATCACAAATTTGAATTAATTTCACAAATTCATAAGACCCATTTGTTGTTCTTCAAGTTTCTCAAGCTTATCAATGGAGTTTTCAACTTTTTCAATGCCAACCATTACCCTTTACGTTAATTCATATCATACCTTCTCTTTAAATCCAACACAAATAATGGTTTCAACAATTAAAATAAAAAACACTAAAAATTTAGAAAAATGATGTTGAAAAAAGAAATTAAGCGCGGGATTTAATTTTTTGCAAAGAGGGGAGTGGGTTGAAGAAAAAAACAAGTATATGATGGGTGATTTCGAAGAAATAAAATAGAATGGATGTGGTGGGTGATTTTGTTGAAGAAGAGAAGAAAGTTTAGGGTTATGGGTGGGAAGCATGGCGTAGAAGAAGAGAAATTGGGGTGGGGGCGGGGGTGGAGTGGGAGAGGTTTAATGAAGAAATATTTTTTTTTAATTAAAAAAATATGTTTTCTAAAAAAAAATATAATGTTTTTAAATAGAATATAATGTATTGACACATTTGAAAGCGAGTGTATTTACACATTTTTTCAACTCAGCAATATTTATGCCACATAGGTTTGGTCAATGGTCAGAGGGGTTTCAAATCTTGTGATTTAATAAATTTAAGGGTCCAATTGACAAAGTATAAAGTAAGAGAGTTCAGAATACAAACTCATACAAGTAGTGTGAGTTTGATTCCTGAACCATCAGTTGACAAAGTGGAGATCTTGATATAAAGTTTTGTAAAAAGTATCAGCTTCATTCTCACAATCAACTGCACTAAAACATTGAATATATTCTTTTCATTTAACTGCTACAGATAAAAGAAACAATCACTGCCACTCCAAAACCCAATACAAGGAAACTATATAGGACTATACACGACCGATATCAATGTATTATTCGCATCACAATCTTCAAACCTGTATAACCTACTGCAATCTTCAAACACCACAACTTCCACGAATGCCTTGATAATGTTACAGAACTCCATCATGGCTGTAGTACTACCAAGATTCCTACTATACACATTAGGAGATGAGAAACTAAAACAGAAGCTAACGAAGTTTATTCTGAGAAACAGCCTGGCATAATTCATCCTCGTAAAATAGGACTCTATTAGAACCCAAGGGCTTACAAAGGGGTTTTGGTATAACCGATGGCACCAAATGCCTTGAAGGAAGTGCAGATTCCTGGAAAAGAACAGCTGCAATTTGCTCCATCTCTATAAACTTGAGGCGAGATGGGGGCTTGGGACCATGCTTAGGAGCCTGAGGAGTAACAGGGCTGTGAACCCATGCACCTTTCCCATCCCCTTTGCTGCAAAGTGACAGCTATATTTAAATTTAATGCATATAAATCAGTTAGCCAGCTAAAGGATGGTTGCAAGATCATAGTATTACCTTGCAAAAGGACAGTGATCAGTGGGGAGAGGAGTCATGGTTCCTAACATATCTTGTCGCCTTCTATCTGGAGTCGTATAATTGAAATGGAATTGTCTTGCCAAAGTTACCTGTCCCGTTTGCACCAGCAATTAGACATCACATCTTCTTATGTGGCTAAAAGGACAAAAATGAAGAAAGAGAGAGAGAGAGAGAGAGAATGACTCACTGCCTTCCTGGTCTTCTGAGAGACATGGAAAACTGCTTTAAGTTGGTCATGTTGCAGGTGGCAAAGTATGTTAACCTTAAGTAGAATATATAAAAACTATTAGCTAATCAGCCCAGACAATAAACAGCAGGAATTGGATTCTGTCCTCAGTAACATAAGGGTTAGTTTAATTATTCTTCTCAAATGTCAAATATCATACCATCTCCATTTCAGAAAACACAAACGAACAATAAGTAACACACCTACTGTCATATTACACAATACTCATTCGCCAAACAGCTATTTTAGCTTATCTGCTCATCCTTTCAGCCTATTTTTCTTATAATTTTTTGCTTTCATTTTTTCAAGAATTCAAGTTCTCTACAACATTAATATTTGATTAAGTAGCCAGGTACCTGGTAATGCTGATGAGGAAGCTAGGTGGAGAGAGTGAGGAAAAGAAACCAAAAGATCTACATGGAGAGGCAGTAGCATTGATGAATTAAGCATGCTAATAGAGGAATTCAAAACAGATACGTAACTGATGTGTTGTAATGGAATGAGACAGCTAGGAGCTTCCATTCATGCAGGTGTTTAGATCAAATGAATCAGATCAGAATAGAACCATCTTCAGTTTACAAATGTCAACAAGCAACTGAAAAGTTGACAAAAGTACTGAGATTTTAATGATGACAATAGGGGAAGGACGACATATTTATTTGAACTAAGGATTATAAATTGACAAGAATTTCCTTGCACTAATGAAATAATTTCTTGATTGGCATGAAACAAAAGATTATGGAAGGTTGAGAAAATCAGTAGGGAAGGGAAAGATATGCTGGAGAAAGCATACAAATTAGGGCACACTCAGTGGGTCAGAATCTATGCATGCAAGGGGAAGAGATCACTTTAAAGATTTGCAATCAAGGAGATTTCTTAAGACTAAGGTCTCATATCTCAGAATTGTTAAAGGAAGTTTGAGGTTTCTGCAAAAGGGCAAGGAAACGTCTGAAATATAGCTCTAATCCCAGAAACATGTGTTCCTTGAATCACACTCTATAAATAATTGCAGATAAACAGTCACTGAGATTCAAAGTTCAAGAACACAAAAAGAAAGACAGCTTCCTGAAAAACATACAAAAAAAAGGAAAATCATTCTCTGTTCAAGAAAAGAGACAGCGGCCTCCTTTCATAGTAGAGAGTGAGTTGAAAAAAATGAGTTATGTGGGATCTCATTGTTGGTGTGAAAACCAACATGCAATTTTGTTGTTGATACTTGATGAACAAGTGCAACCTCCAAAAGTCGGGGGTGAGTGTTTGAAAATCACTAGAAATTGTACAAAACTCATGAGCAAAGGAACTCAAGTATAACTCCCTTGTATCTCAACTCTCAAGAACTGGATAATGGCTTGTCGAACCACTATAAAATATCACATGCCAATTTTACTTTTTGCATTTTGTAGCTTACTGTTAAACATGTTCAACCCCATATACACTAATGTTCAAATTGATTCAACTTTAACACTTCAAATTGGCTAATAATTTTAGAAGTAGCACATTCAACCTCCTATTGCGTTTCCAAAGATTGCCAACATTTTTTCTTATTCTCTACCTATAGTGAAAGAAGACTTATTAACATCTACACTTAGAGAATGCAAGCCAAGCAAATTGATGTACACAAGGATATAATGAACAAAGTTTGAACTAGATGATTAGGTGGGAGAAAAAGGAAGAGCACATTCAATACCAATAAATCCAACGGTAGTGACTCAAGCCTTGACTCCAACATGCCTTCTACAGCTCCGGGTGTCTTTGGAGTCATTAGCAAATAATTCTGCTTGGCTAAATCCATGTGTGAAGCCACGTCCCCCAAATGAGATCTCACGGGAGAAAGAAATATGGGACTCTCATCATTAACATCATTTGGAAACAGAATTTCCTTATTAGCATCATCTGTATCCGTTACGACCACTCTTTTCTTCCAAAGATCAGCACAACATTTAGCAGCAGAAACCTTGGTATTCCGAAGTTTTGCAAGAGCACCCGGTCTCAGATACTTGCTCTTTGTACTCTTCGACCGCCTTTTCTGTTTCAGAGTGTTGGATTGCCCATCTTTAGGAGATACTTTCCCCATAATACTATTTCTGTTTTCTCACTTGGCAGGAAATTAGGTTTAGGGATCACCTTTACCCTCAAGGTTCACTAACTCCCACACTAATGTATCCAATTTAAGATTAAATTTGATTCAGATTTCTTTCCATGTTAACCTGAAAAAGTGAAAAGGATAAAAGGAAATAACTTATCAAAACAGGAAAACATTCCAACTTCCAGAGCTATTTGGTCTACAAAAATATAGCCACAAGAAATAATTTTACAATGCTTCACTATCCTTGAAATTTGAATAGTTTAAAATGTTTTCTACAAGGAAACTACAGTCCATTATTAATAAAAGGGTAAATTGACTTCAATTATATATTGTAAGAAGTCATTTCTCTTTAAAAATACCTCAAACTATCCATATTAGGAGTGCATTGTCTTGTTGTCCGTCCATACCAATAGTTGTAGTATTACACGTGTAGTTTCTTGTAGTTACTATCTGATGTTTTTTGTACTTCAACTATCGTATTATTTTGTTGTAGTATTGTACTGCTACTGTTGTTCATCTTACTGTACTTTCATTACTTCTTTTTCTGGACTGGTTTGAACTGTTTTTTCCCTTAAGCTGAGGGTCTATTGGAAACAACCTATCTAACTCTAAGGTATGGTAAAGTATGCGTACATTCTACCCTCCCCATACTCACTTTGTGGGACTACACTGGCTATGTTGTTGAATTCAGTCATTTAAAAGTATCACCAAGAGCTATTCTTAAACCATATCACACGCCTCGTACAACAACCATATGTTGCCTTTTTTCATAACAAGCCAAACATGAAACTGATAGAGAAAATGATTTCACAAAGTACCAAATGCAACCTAAATTCACATGAAGCCACAAACTATGTAACTACAAGAAATTCGATGCTTTTCAAATAACTCGCTGATGAATTCTTACAAAGGCTAGGCACGAATTCCTCAATAATTAACTTGATACGACTTAACTAGATATAAACAATCAAAATTAACAGCTAAACCCCAAAAATTCAAGTACAATAAATTCAGAAAACACACGTATACAAAACCAAACAAAACAACAAGGAAGAGAGAGAAATTACGAACCTGAAAAGAGAGAAGCATAAACCCTAGCAGATGGAGAAGGAACGACTGATGGATTGGAGGGAAGATTTTTTGGGCGGGGTGACCTAGGGATTGGCTAAAAGACTGCTTATTTGAATTTGTTGTGAATGACCCGCCAAAAAGCTTTTGTGAGTGGGATCCACTCGGGCCGGGTATTTCGTCAGTTACTCCACGTGCCGTCTTGCTATTGGAAGTGTTTTCTGGGCTCAATTTAGAATCCTATGTTGGGGCTTCTCCGCTTATGGCGGAGTTTAGTTGTACTTCTTAAGATTTTGTGTACTTTTCATATACTTTTATTTTACTATCAATTACAAATTGAATAAAAGAAAATGATATTTTTAATTTTTTTAAATATAGAAAAAGAAAAAAAATATAAAATTAAACAAGTTTGTAATGGGTTATGATTATAACCGCAGAATAAAATGTATGATTATTATATTCTGCATTGTTTAGTGATAATTTTCCCTAGTAGTTAATCCTGAAATTATTTATCCATTATTTATACTATAGTGAACTTATCCGTGCTTCGCGCGGAATAATAGAATTATATCACCCGCCTTCTTTTCGAAATAATTTTATTTTATTTGAAAATTAATTTTGATCATGAAAATTTCAAATTAAACTTGAAGTTGAAATCTGAATTTGAAAAACTTCACAACTACCTCCATGTTTAAAATTTTAAATAAAATGTTCTCTGTCTCATTTGTGAAAAAATATAACAAAACACAACTTCGATTTTAAAAATTTATAGTAAAGTGAAAAATATTTAATTTCTAATTATATATGGCCAAACGCCCACCAAATTAATGATCTATTTTTTCTTTCTAATACTCGATTACTAAAATCATCATAAAGCATATTTTTTTTTAGAATCAATTTTATTTCCAATATTCCTTTTAAACGTATAATCTAAATAGATGAAATCATAACATAAACTTTTTCAAAACTTAAGTTTTCAAATTATAAACCAAATGTTACATAAAAACATCATCTATATTTTGTTTTAAGTAAATATAAAAAAATAGGTATAAAAATAATTTGTTAGCTTACCTTTGACCATATATTTAGTTACCTGTTTATTTAATTAGTTTTTGCTACTCAAGAAATAAATGAATGAAAACATGATATCAAAAGTTTCTAAAAAACTACATCTCATTGTATCATCCAAAAGGAAAGAATATAAACACAAAAAATAACTTCAACTCGTTTTTCTACTTATACTCATCAATCTAATATTCTGGATTCATGATATAAACAGACTAATACAATTTTTTTGTGAAATATTGATATTCATTTGGTGAGTAGGTATAAATATAATGGTATTTAATTTTTTTAATTAAGATAAAGTTTTTAAGTTTTCAAGACTCAATGCACAAAGTAATACTAAAATGGAAATAATATGTTCAATCTATTTGAGAATTTATTGAAAAGGCTAACAGGCAAGATGTATATGCTTCATTAACGCTTTTTTTTCTTTTTCTTATAGAAATGTTGCATATCTTAATTAATGAGTATGAAGTAACAATCCCTCTAATCAATACTTAAATATCATGAACTAAGAAAACTCATATGCATGAAATTATGTTTTTCTTCTTTGTTTCTCTCAATTGAATTTTATATCGAACTATGATTCTTATAGATATTTAATTAGTTGAAATATGAGTGTCATATATTTGTGGTGATTTTTTTTCTTTTTCTTGTGTATATTTTCTATATTTCTGATAATTAATTTTCTTGAACGGTTTTAGTTTTTCAATGAAAATGTACATTATTGAATTAAGGAAAATATTTGCCAATAAAATTATTATAGGTAGATATTTCAAGTATTTTTCTTTTGGATATTTTTTTGTGATCATATCATCTATTTTTTAAGAATTAAATTATTCATTAAAATATCAAACTTGATTGAGGTGTTCAATGCGTTAATTTGCAAAATTATCATTCCGATTATATGCGAGTGAATTGTATTCGCAAGAACAAAAAGGACATTAGAGATTTTTAAAACAAAGATCTAATACTATATAATGAGGAAAATATACATAACAAAATTTAAATTATTTGTACACTTATATACTATACTAAAACTAAAAATGCATAACAACTGAACTTCCATTTGTGTCACTACATGGTATTTTTGATTTATACTATAGTAAAGTTAAAAATGTATAAAAATGATATTTTTGATTTATGTGAAGAATATTATTCCTTAGAACAAATATAATATACGTCAAGCATAAATGTTTGATTATTATACAAAGAGATCAATGAATATTGGAATGATATTAATCTTAATATTAATATTATGAATGAAATATATAAAGAAGACAAAACATATCAATAGTAATACTTATCCATTCAGATTTGAGATTCTTAAGACATACATACAACATTTATTTTTGTGAAGGTAAATACAATAAGATGTAACTTTTCAAGAATGAAAATATATAGTAAAACAAAACTAAAAGAGTAATAACACAAGTGAGAAAATAGACAAGAAATGTAGAGAGACAAGAGAGAGTTTTCTTATTTTTCCAAATGTATTCAAGTGTTTCCCAAATCTTCAAGTGCATAACATAATCTCAAGACCTATATTTATATTGTTATAAAAAGGCATACAAAGAGATAGCAATAACCATGATATTAATTCTTGAGAATGTGGGGAAGATCAAGGGGCGTGGAAGATAAATGAGGAGATGATGGAGGTGTGAGTATTATTACAAATAATGATGAAATTACACCTTGAAGTTGTGTACATCCACATCAATACAATATATTTACAACAAAACATTAATTATATACTAATATTAACTAAATTAAAAATAAGGAGAAAAACTAGCAAATGCCCAAAAAAAGGAGAAAAAAGATAAATAGGAATGAAGGCCATAGAGAGGTGTTACATCACCTTATCTATATCTAGCTTTATTATATATATATAGATTGTAGAATAAATTATTCTATTATAATGGGATAACTAATCTTGTGAAATATTTCAATTTGTGAGATAATTTTGTGTATCTCATCCTCCGTACTAAACGATAATAGTGATAGAATCTAGTTCACCGCAGTGATGGTAGCTGACCGAGTCCATCTGGAAAAAACCCAAATCTTGCTCTATAGGCCCAATAGAGGCCCATAAACATTCGAAGATCCAGAAATAAAGAGTCCAATTCTTCCTAGTAACTAAATGGGCTCAAAATCCAATTTCTCTTGAGGGAGAAGGGACAAAACGTTAGACTGTCCTTACAATATCCATTTTAAAGTCGCTATTTAAATTTTACTTCTAAATGTTGTGCAAAATAGTCCTCGGAACTGATAAAACATTAATTAGATTGTTGTCTACGCCTACAAAATTTTAAAACATGATCTAGCGTTACTTATAAGATTTTCAATTTACTCAAAAAAATCTTTAGACAGTAATCTAAAAGGTTATAAGTTGCCAAAGAAATAATTTTTAAAAAAGTCATTTACTAAACAACTATTCCAAAAGGGACGACCAACAAAACTTTGTGATTTTATTTTCCCCTTAGACCAAATTCTTTACCATACATTATCTTGTTCAATTATTTAAAAAAGAATATGTAGGCTCAGTATAAATTATCGTGGATACTACTTCAAAAAGTTGTTAACTACCCTAATTAAAAGGTTGTGTTAAATACTTCCTCTGTTGTCCACTTTTCAATTGACACACCTAATAAGAAAACAGTTATTGACATAGTGAGTTTACCATTTTATCCCTATTAATTATGAAGTGTATGAATTAAAAAGTTAAGGTTTTCAAAAAGTTCTCCCTTTTTCAAAGTAATTAATTGAGGGTATAATAGGTAAAAAAAATTGTTCTTTCTTGATTTGTCAAAATGGACAAGCAATTAGGGATAACTAAAAAAGAAAAAGTGGACAAGTAATTAGGGACGGAGTAAGGCAATTAGAGCACTAGGGTCCATTTGTGTATCATGTTTGATATGATTTGTTCTAGCACAATCATGCCTAAAGAAAGTGAATTATTTATTTTACCAAACAAAGCCAACATTCATTGCTTCATACTTGATGGAATCAGTGCCAAAATTAGCGGAATGATATATAGCCTTTTAGAAAGAGCATCTTTCTAAGCTATTTTTTAAGTTAGGTTAAACTCAAGATCTATTTTTTTTTATCGAAAGTCAAATTTAATCTAATTCATTATTTACCTATTACATTCATGTCTTAGATTGTACACATTTTTAATGTCTACGATTCAAATGAAAGTCTATAGGCGTGTGGAGGGAGTATTGAATCCCACACCAGTGTGACATAGATTAATTTCTTGATCTTTTTATCAGACATTAATAATTAAGTTTATTACGAAACGAAACCGAATTTGAACTATGTTTTGACAATTCTATGTGAATTGGAAACTTATATTGAAAAGATACAATTTGGAATAATTTATTATTAACATATACAATCTTATTTGATTTTTTTTTTTAAAATCGATAAATCACAAGACAAAAATAAGTATAGACGGCTGAATATTTTAAATTAAAACCATGGTGGAAGTTAGAATAAGACAATGATTGTTGAGCTGCAAACAGAATATGTATATATAAAGGCGTGCAACTTTGGTTACGTTAATTAATTCCACCATATATATTAGTTATGACATTTGTGGAATCGCACCCGTGATACTCCACTACCAAAAAAGTTCCCTTTCTTAAGTCTTTTAAAATTAGAGAAAAAGTTTAAAAGTACTTGGAGTATAAAACTGGCTGCACAAAAAGCCATACTTTCGTAGGTTTTAAAAAACTTAACATATATAGGCACTATCATATAACTTTTCAGACTGTATTCCCAATATAAAAGTAAAAATAAACATAAAATAATTAGCCTAATCAATCCATAAAATAATTAGCCTAATCAATCCTTGTGTTTTGTTGCTCATTTTGTTTGTTTGCTTGAGAATATATAGAACAATGGGTTGTATGTCTGAGCATTTTCCTTTTTTTTTTGTGTATTTCATTTATTATTCCTTGACACAAAAAACAAATAAATAAGCAAAGTGGTATATTGAAATATATATCATATAGTGTTTTAGCAATTCTTGACAAAGACTATCTTACTGAATTGCTGAATTGTCGCACGATAGATTTGCAGATAAGCTACCTAACTTTGGTTACAAGTCCCATTTAAAGCATCTGGAAGAAAATGACTGACCGTTGAGCGAATAAAGAGTATGGTGGATTGACTTTTTGCTTTTGATATTTAAAACTAAAGTTAGGATATTTAGCTTGTGTTTTGACTTACGTTTATTATTTTGACTTAAAAACGAGTCCTTCAAAATATTTTTAAATTTTATCCCTACACTATAAAAAATGCTTAAAAGTTATTTAAGCTAAAAAAATACTTAAAATAAGTCAATTCAAACAGACTCTAATTAGGATGGTACCTGCTATAGTAATGATTCCATTCGATATTTTATACCCAGTAGGGTTTTGACTGATTTAGATTCACATGATATAAGACCTATTAAAGAGGAAAGTAATTTTTATTGATCTTTTTTTTTTTTCATTATGAATGTTCAAATCCGAAATGTTTAGTTAAGGATAGTGAAATATATTTCCTATCTTTCTTCATTTCCACTCCAGCTAAAGCAAGGAATCCTGTTGCATCCGTCGAAGTGTCAATTACCTCTGGCGTTGGGAAATGACATATATTCTTCAACACCTAACATTCTGCAACGGTAAACAATCATCATTAATTAATTAGTAATTAAGTTGTACTAGTATTCAATTAGCTAATGACATATTATTATTTTAAAGTAATTCCTTAATTTCCCATAAAATCATGTTGCATGTAGACATTGAAATTCAGTGGGACTCTACAAGATGTGTTCGAATTGGGACTCTAGAAGGTGTGTTCACTTTCAATTAGAATTCTTAGAGGTACTCAACCCTAAACCCTAGTTCATGCCTATATAAAGGGTACTAAATTCCCTTAAAAGGCATCTCGATATATTCCACAAAAGTCATGGAATATTCATATAGAGGTCAAATCTAAATCATCCTAGTTTGAGAAATACGTCACTAACGGCCTCGAATCATGGATAAATCTTAGGAGAGTAGAATCAAGAGAGGATGTACCCGCAATCTTTATCAATAAAATTATGTTTCTTCTTATTTTTTTGTGATTATAATTTATTTTCTGTCACTTTAAAATTTGTTGCATGAGTTTATAATAAATTTTAATATGGCGGTAGGAATCCAAATTAAATAACATGATCAGAGTCTAGAATACTTAAAAAATTATGCTAAGTTCTTAACATTTGTGTCATTGGACAAACTGGACCACCTATATACTTCACGTACTTCACATTATATACTGGATTACAATATAGAAGTCTACAATAATATTATAGACGTATCTATCATGGATTAATTAATTCCTTCTCAAAATGTATAACTTCCGTCGACAGTGCTATTCCCCTTAGTAATTATACTGTAAAAACTCTCAATACCTAGTACATCGAAGCTAATTACTATCTACCAACAAATGGTGGAGTGGTAACTGGGTGGTCTCGACTTTGAATTTCTCGGAGTAAGAAGTCATTTTTATTAAGGAGTGTTTTACTTCAACATGGGACTTGGGACAATATTACTAATAATCTAATATTAGGTTAAAGGGATATGATGCATGGCTTGAGTCTTCCATGATTATGTCGGGTATTCTCTCGCGTCTTTTCAACTAAGGAGTAATTTATTTATTTTTTACCAAACACGTTCTCCTATAATTATGCCGGATATTCGAATTATTAGTTTTTTTTTTATAGATTGATAATAATGAGAATGTTCTCATTATTAAGAATTAATGTAGTGAATGATGAGATCTAATAACAAGTAATCGATAGAAAGTATATAGTATATATTCAGTAAATAGCCTACAATAATGATTCCAAATAACATAGTTCTATAACTCTAGAGTATAATGTAATGACAGAGTGAATATCTTCACGAGATTCTTATGTTAATTTTTTTGTATATAATAACTAAAATTATATGCATATTGGAAAAAAGATTCTTTACTGCATGGAATTGGGACTATAGTTTATATTGTCTTATATGAGTAGTTTCTTTTTTTCTCATTCAAAAATAGGATAGGAAGAACAAAAATTGAATAATTAAGGAGTGAGAATAAGGGGCACATAGAATTGATGAAAACAACCAACCGCTAAAGTAAAGGGGACGTGTCCTTGGGACGCATGTGCCCCTTGTTCCAAAGGATATCCGTTGGTCCCATTTTGACAATTGTAATTTGTAATTTACACATATTAACAGAAAGTGCCGGAATCAAAAATTTTAAAAATTTATAATATAAGGAAATAAATATATGATGAAGTCAAGCTAGTTCAATATTATCTACCCTATAAACATAAATAAATTAACTTTAACCTTATAAGAACGATGTAATATTCTGTCTCTTATTAATGGATGTTCCTAACTGGAACAGTTTCCTTACTGTTTTTAGACTTTAGTTGCTTGCCCAAATGACACAAATGCCCTTTTCGTTGCCAACCATCTCTCCTTCACTCCTTGTATGCTTTCTGTTCAACCTTGTATAATATTTTTTTTTAATCTTAGCTAAGATGAAAGAGTTCAAGTACTTGTAAAATGCCTTATGAAGGCACATTTTGAGTCCAAAATTTTCTATTTGAAGCAAATGCGGGAAGATTCAGAAGGCTAAAGGTGGAGGGAAAGGAAGTTGAACTTCTAATCCTTTTCGACGCATATATAATTTTCGGTGTTCAACGAAATTTGAGATTTGGAGTGTGCGTATGCTTTGGTAAATATTTAAAATTATTGTATTCACAATTAGATACTAATAATACTATCATACTACAATATTCGGCAATTATAAAAAAAGTATTAAAGTATTGAATATTGTACAGATATATTTAATGAACATTTGATCGTGAAGTTGTGCTTGGTTATAGAGTAAGTATTTTTTTCGTGTCCACTATATTCATGCATTTCAATTTTACTTGTTATTTTATGACATATTAAGAGAGTTTTTTTTTTATTCGTCATCTTTTACTCTCATCATAAATTACTTAATTCTCAAATTATTTCGCAAAATTCAATTAATAAAAATATTATTTCCTCTGTTTCAAAAAGAATGACCCAATTTCTTTTTTAATCTGTTTAAAAAAGAATGACCCCTTTCATTTTTTGGCAACACTTTAACTTCAACTTTCCATGTGACATGTTTAAGGCCACTAGTGGCGTAGCTACCCTTATTTCAGGATGTCCAATTGGACACCCTTCGTCGGAATATTATACCGTATATACAAATAAAATGATAAACAAAGTGGCTAAGTAACATATTTTGGACACCCTTGACACAACAATATGATGTAGCCTAGTGGTTTCAGGCGCTTTGAAAGAGTAAAGACACACAAACTTAAAGTGTTCGTGTTTTCGAATCTCACTAATAGCAATTTTTTCTTTCCACTTTTTAAGAAGAGCAGATTCACTTTAGCACTTGGACACCCTTCGTGAAAATCCTAGCTCCGCCACTGAAGGCTAGAAGATTAAAGGACATTTTGATACATTTGACATAACTTTAATTTAGAATTACAAGATTAAAAAATATTTTTTCTTTTCTAAAACTCCGTTCCAAGTTAAACTAAGCCATTCTTTTTGAAACGGAGGGAGTATGATAAAACACTCATATTAGTTTTTATTTTTTAAAAAACATACCAAGTCCAAAATGAACCAACGGAGTAATATTTGATTGAATATATTTTTTCAAAAAATATTGAAATATGATTTAAACATACTCGTTTTGGGCAGTGCAGACCGCAGAGAGGTAGTTAGGTGAGACACCGCTTAACTAAAAGCAAACTGAAAATGGTTGGGGCGACTATCCAAACATTTACTATTAGACCACCTGTCTTATAGTCCTCTTTACCAACGTGGAATCAATAAATAAATAAACTTCATTTCTTATTTAGGTTAGTACTCCTTCGATCCCATATTAGATAGAATATCTTAGTAAAATTAATTTTTTATTAAATTAAAATAAAATAAATTAATTTTTTTTATTACTTCTATAATTAATGTGACCTTTTAAATATGAATAATTTCTAATAATACAATTAATTAATTTATTAATAATTTCTTAATTATCATATAAAATAGAAATTGCCCATCTAGTAATTATATACTCTAGTACCTAAATCATAGTATTAACAAAATCATATTACAGCCGGCATAAATACTTGTTGTTTCGTTGTAAAAGTTCTTAGAATTTAGTCCTATAAAAACCCCTTAATTTATATCTAACTTTTACAAAAATAAAAAATAAAAAATAGAGAAATAAAGAACAGTATGAGCATATCATGTTTGTGTCTGAAAAAGAAAAAAAAATTAAGTCAAAAGATGAACTGTGACAAAAAAGTAATGTATTCTTTCAGTAAAGAAAAATTGCGAAACCGGTTTGACAAAAAAAGAAATAAAATTGCAAAACCCGTGAAAGTAGTGGCACATACGAAAAACTAAAAAATATTGAGGGTGTTTCAGTCAATTAAAGGCAACAACACAGTGAATGTATGCACTCTCGGCCAAATAAAGTCCCACAAGTATCCGTTCTCTCACTCTGTAAACAGTGTAGATAACGGAGCTCCCAGACAACAGACACCGAAGAGAAACGTGAGTCGTCTTTATCTCTCTCTCCCCTCTCTTCTCTCTGGTTCACGGAGAAACAGTTTTGGGAACTAAAAATTGTTCCAAAACTGAAGCTTCTTCTCGCAAACTCATGACTGTAAATCACAGAAAACCATGTCCATTTCTTCTCAATTTTCAACGTTTTTTTTTTTTCAGTTCATAGGAAATTGCATTAACAATTTTATTAGTAGTTGTCTGTGTCGTTACCGAAATAACTGGATTTTTTGTGATTTCAGTTTGACAAACTTGTACATTTGCATAAATCGAGTGTAGCATTAGGGTGAATATATGCATGGAGATATGTGCAGTTTTTTTTTTCTTCAATTTTTTGTTGTTGTTGTGTAAATGTTAAATTGAATTCTGTTACAGGTTTAGCTTGGAAGGAATGCTGAAAGGACTACGGGATTGCGGTGGAGTACAGTGAGGTTAACGGTGTCACCGTTAATTCAGGTAATGTTTGTTGCAATTTTGATGGAGTTTTATTGAAAATGTGTCAATTCCTTTCCATTTTATTAGTAATTTTTTTTTTTTGGCGAAGAAAAAGTGAATAGGTAAATAGAATTATTATAGGCTATTTTTGATATGTCGTTGACTCATTCTTTTGAGATTCCTCCGCAGCTGAAATTCTGATAGCTGCACTTCTATTACAACGGGATCTGTTGGAAGCAATCCTTTTGGGTGCATTCTGATTACATATGATGCTTTTGAGTGTATTTTGATGGTACTGCATGTCTGCGACATTGACTGGAACTTGAATCTGATGAACTATGCATAACGGATGTTTTATAGAAGTCTATATTAAGTCGGCAATGTTGTTCTCTCCGAGTTTTACTTAATGAATTCAACTTGCTTGATTAAAAGAGCTGGTGGAGACAGCTTGATTTTTTGTTAAAAGTTTTGAGCGAGTTGCTGTTGTTATAGTGGTCCTTCTGCTGATCTGGAGATGTACTACTTGTTGAATTGAAATTTAGAGAGAGTTGAGGGAATAATCTAGGATTTACATATGGCTTCATTGGACCATTTCGGGGACGTTGCAAATATCGCCCAGCTCACTGGCATAGATGCGGTGAGGCTAATTGGAATGATTGTGAAAGCTGCTGCTACAGCCCGGATGCACAAGAAGAATTGCAGGCAGTTTGCACAACATCTCAAGCTAATTGGAAATTTATTGGAGCAGCTCAAGATTACTGAACTTAAGAGGTATCCGGAAACCCGAGAGCCATTGGAACATCTTGAAGATGCATTGAGGAGGTCTTATTTATTGGTCAACAGCTGTCAGGACAGGAGCTATCTTTATCTGCTGGCTATGGGGTGGAACATTGTATACCAGTTTCGCAGGGCTCAGAATGAGATTGACCAATACTTGAAGATTATTCCTCTCATCACTCTGGTGGATAATGCTCGAGTCAGGGTATGGAGACTTTGCTCTTTTTGTCCATGGTGTTTTCCCTTCAGCTTTATATGCTTTCATTATCTGTTTGTTTCATTGCTCTTCCATCTTAGGATCCATGTTTTTTCTTTCTCATTTTTGCTGATGACATGGTAAGGAACTAAGGATATATTCCGAGTTTGATATCTGCAAATCTTGGTTAGTTAGCCTTGCTGGATGTCTGTTTGATCACCATGTTGTGAGCTATGATTTGAGGTTTTTCTATCCTGCAAATCTTGCGCCCATTTTATATCATTAGAGATAACTTGATTGGTTAATTGCTATTCAATATTTCTTTTATGGTACTGAGGAAAAATAGAGACAGATTTGGCATTTCATCCCCGTTTCCTTGCTTTGCCAAAGACATCAAAACATGAATATGTTTGTAACAATAAACCAACAATAGTGACACTAAATCCAATAGTTTGTTCTTTATAGCTTTCCAGGGGAAACCACAAAGTAGGATCAACTAATGTACAATAGCTTCTAATACTAATATTTGGTTCTAGCCAATTAGAGCTCTATGATAAATAGTCCATTTTTACTAAGGTTATCAGGTACATCATGTGTTTGAGATTTTGGGATGGTGTACAATTTACGAGACAACTGAGGAAACAAATATGAGACAACTTTATTATTCTGTACAGCATTCTTATGAAAAGCATAAACTGCATCAACTATATCACAGATTTTACTGTACAATAGCTTCTAATACATTTTGCTTCCTGCAAAATAGAGCTATTTGATGAGTAGTTCCTTTTCCACAAGATTATCAGGTAGGTCATGTGTTGGAGATTTGGGCTGGTTTTCAATCCATGAGATGATTGAGGGAAAGAAAAAGCATGAGACAGCAGAGTCAAACTGTAGTGCCTCGAAATAACGTGAGCGCTCGAGCAGACGGTCTACTCGATGTATCCTTTTCAAAGTCTCGGATGGATTCCACAAATGGATGGCACAGCCATTCTAATAATAAGTTGTTTCTTAATACCAATCACGGTGAAGAAGTTGGTGTAGAAAATATGGAAATGGGATTCATTTAGTCAAATAAAGAGCTTGACGTCATTTTGTGTTCCATGTGCGTATGTGTGGGATTATTGCCTGAAAAATTGATTTGTCTCCAATACCTGTTGGATTTTAACTAATCATCCATCAAAGGTTCGAAGACATTTACGTTTCTCTCTCTCTGCACCATAACTTTGATTCTCTTATCTCCGCCTTCTCAAATGCACAACAGATGATGGACACAGTTGAAGGCTAGGGTGTACAGATTTCTTTTAACAGCCATTAGCTCTTTTCGTTACTATGGAAACCATACTGTTTGGTAACTCTCCATATGGACAAGTTATCAATTCTCAGAATATAAACGAGAGCAGGCCCATGCACTTTTGGATAATGGTGGTGTCTGGGCTAGCTTGAATTAGGTACCTGCTACCTCCCACTAGCACGCACGTCTATCTGGTAACTCTTCTCACCTAGGCTTAGGTTGATGGGAAGCAATCACCTAGAGTTTTTTTTGTTTTCGCCAGTATCTGAAGCCTGGTATCCAAGGGTTTACCCTACTTCATTGATCACTTGGCCACATCCTAAACCCTTGACTATTTTGAGTCCATTATAAATGAAGAAGGGAGCAGCAGTGTTGTTTTACTATTTCAACCATTTAGATAAAATCTCTTTCCTCTTAAAGTGAGAGCTTCTTATCATGTTTGAGTTAGAGAAAATTGCTCTGATTACAAGACAGTGCATCTATTACAATAAAAGTAACCTGCTACTTTACCTATTATTCTTGTTCTTCTAATATCAACTCAAGCAAGTTTAAGCTTTATTTGACTGCAATCACTCACAATTGGAAAGAGTGTTTGCATACATACACTTTGTGTTCACAATAACCTATATCTGTTTTATCTTCCAAGTTGATAGATCTTGCTTTCCATATGTTGACAGGAAAGGTTGGAATATATTGAAATGGACCAGCGTGAATACACACTGGAGGTTGAAGACATGAAGGTGCAAGAAGTGATTATGAAACCAGAGCCTTCTAAAGATGATACAATAATATTAACGAAAAATCTTTCCTGTTCTTACCCAAGAGTGCCTATCAATGAGGCAATTCAAAAAGAAAATGAAAAACTCCAACTAGAATTACAACGCTCACAAGCTAATTTAGATGTAGGTCAGTGTGAATTCATTCAGCATCTTCTGGATGTCACAGAAGTAGTTGCCACTAACTCTCTATCATTGAAGAGTTCACCTGCCAAACCTCTCAAAAAGCTGGATCAGAGTTACTCAAATGTTGATAATGAGAAGGTATATTATGACGATTATGCTAAAAGTGATGAGAAACAGTCAACTTCAAGGTAAGTTGCTAAAGTATGGTAGCTAAACTGTAATTTTCTGTTGGAAGCTGTAGTATCTCTTAAATCAAGTGTAAGGCTAGAGTCCATAGCCTGCTTTCAACAGATTCTTTTAAATGCTTAAAATATTTACAGGAATACTTCATCAGTTACGTCAAGACATGACCTGCTTTCCTCGAAGGGTTCACATCGATATGAAGAGTGGCATTCAGATCTGCTGGGCTGCTGTTCAGAACCTCTCTTATGTATATTCCAGAATACTGTTTTATATTCAGCATGCCATGTTTCTTGTAATTTTTAATTCCCATTATGCTAAGTTAGAAAGCGCAATGTTTTGACGCTTGAAAGCGCTTGATAACAAACATCATAATTTTGGGACGATATCATTATATTAGGTGCAATATCAAGATAATCCTAGTTAATGCCGGATTTACTATGCAGGTATTAAAACCCTTTTCTTTCCTTGTGGTACATTTTCTAGAGTTGCCAGTGTTGCTGCGGACAGGCATATATGTAAGTGACTTTATATTCCATTTAAAACATTTTTTGTCTATTATTGCTCTAGTTGTGAGTAATTTGAATTGAAAACTGAACCATCCTTTTTGTAATTATTAATCTTCTTTCTCTTTGTTAAAAAATGATGGAACTGTTTCAATTAGTAACTCTTGTCATTTTTTCTTTCTCTAGAAGTTTGCGGTTAAATCTTAACATTACACTCTACTGTACAGTCAGATATTATCAAGCTTATGTTTCCTTGGTTTGATTTTCATCTTTGGTAATCTAACAGAACTATGTATAAGCAGCCTTGTCAACTAGTTTCAACTTTAGGAACTTGATGAACTGGTTCGTTGAAGTTCGATTTAAAAAGTCACTAGACCCATCAAAAGTTAGTCAATAGCTCTTTCTAAACTAGCATTACATTGATTATGCAAGAAAAAGAACTACAAGGCCATCATTATGTCATTTAAGTTGAATCACCATAAAATCTTGAACTTTAAATTGAATTCTCAGCATTATAATTCAAATTCTGTGGGCATAATCAGATATCTTATTGCAATCTTCTTTAATTGAAAATTCAAGAACTGTTTCCTTGCCTTTTGTATCAACTGCTGTAGTTCTGCTTGTTTTTTTACAGTTTATTCCTTTTGATACGTTGAAGCTAACTAAAAAAAAACTTTTGAATGTGTGAGATGCAGCTTCGGCGGATGCTTGTAATGAATTAATGGCTTATTCCTTGATACTGTCCTGCTGTTGTTACACATGTTGCATCAGAAAGAAGCTTCGGAAAAAGCTAAACATCAGGGTAAAGAGAAAGAGTTATTTAAAAAAATAAGTACCTGATCATACATGCTGTGTCAACTCATGTGCACTGGTGATTTTCTTTTTCTTTTCTTTTCTTTTCAGGGAGGTTGTGTTGATGATTTTCTTTCTCATTTAATGTGCTGTTGCTGTGCTCTTGTCCAAGAATTGCGTGAAGTCAAGATACGTGGGACTCATGGTATGCTTCACAGGAAAATTCCACTCCCTATTTCATATGTTTATGATACTTTTTTTGTGTTGCAAGATTTGGCTGGGAATTGCATAGTAATTTCTTAACTTGGCTTTTAGCAGATGTGGATTCCTAGTCTGACTTCCTTGTGATTGTATTAAGTTCATTTTTAATGAAGTGATTCACCGATTAATGATGCAGGTATAGAGAAGACGAAAATAAGCCCTCCAACCAATCAATTCATGGAATCCTAAGAAGCTAAACCTGGCTTTTTAGCACTAAAAATATCAGAAAGCACTATGAGGTATGGTTCGTTGCTTTTATTACTTGATACGTGAGTTTCTTTGTGTGTTTAAATCTTCTATGCAATAATGTTATTCTTTGATGCGCAGGTTCAGTGTGTATAATTGACCCAGAGTTGTTCATTCGTTTACATGGTTACTGGTGAATATACATGTATGTGATGTAAGAATCTGTTTTATGTGGTGTACATACAGGAATATTATGGTGTAACTATGGATGAATATCATGACGTATTTTTTGTGAAAATAAAAGATACCAACTATTAGGCTGTTGCAGTTCCAATCTTTGTTAATGTGAAGATTTTATCACACACGCCCCCACCCCCCATGTAGCATAAAGCCATAAATCAAGGAATAAAATTCGAATTGTAATACAAATGCATGTCTGATAAAGGCCTATCCAGCTACTATGGTACATCAAAGGATGAGGCTTATGGTCAATAGGTGGGAATAATGGGATGAAAATCATAGGAGATCATGGTTAAAATTTCACCAAGACAAAAAGATTAGTATGTCCAGTATGGCTGATAATCTAGGGGTGGCAAAATCAGTTCAAATAATCATGACCTGCCAAACCCGTTTATGTTTCGGCATGTTAATAACCCGTTTGATTTAATAACTGGGCTCATTTCAGTCCATTGTAAAATTAGGCTGATATGCAATTCAAATTGATCTATGAGAAGTTGCGAAACTAGGTAGTTTTTAAAGATATATTTTTTTATTTGATATGTTTTCTGGAAAAAAAGTTTTATTAGGTACTCAAATAAATTATAAGAAAATAAATTTGAATTCAAATCTTAGTAAGTATTAAACGGATTGACTTATAATCCACTTTTTAGCTCATTAACATGAAGCAATTTGCTAAAGATAAATATATGAAAAGAAGTATAGAATAAAAGTTTAGCGGAATGCAAAATTTGAGCAATTTCAAATACTACAGTACAGGAGCAAATATTGATCGTCCCCTTTGTACAAAATCATATTGTCAATGAGACAAATATGAAACAATTTGCTTACGACAAATGTCCTTGTTCTAAAATGTGGAACAGTAGTCACCAAAGTTACAATACAATTGTAACTATTTTTTCATCCAAATTACGGGTTCAGGACCTTAACAAAGAGCGTTATGTATGTATCAAAGTGGAACTGAATTTAGGTTAGTCAGGTCCCAAAACGGGTTGGGAAGAAGAGAAAGGGTGAAACAGTGATGATGTCGTTTTCAAGCAACAGAAAATTTTAATGCTTCTAATTAACTGCTACTAAGGTTTGGTGAGAGATATGTATATAATACTTTTTCGCATGTTTAAAAATATGAATACAAGTGTGACAGTTCAAGCAACATTATCAATTCATAATTTCTAAGTAACATAGACAATTTTAGGAACTCAAAAAATACATTTATGTGATACACATGACTTAAATAATTAAGTTTAAAAAGTTAGAACTCAATAGTTGCATGTCATAAAATAATGGTTAGAAGTTGCACTCTTTGTTGGTGCTACTCCTTTGTTGAAAACAAAAAAAAAGAAATCTAACCACCCTTCCAACCCACGCAAATTAACATAACAACCACCATTTCCTTGACCTTTCTCCTATAATAAAATCAAATCCCACATTAAAATGTTTCATCACTCTTCTTCTAAACCTAAAATGGCTTTCAAGAAATTGCTTATCTCAATTTGTACTTTCAAGGATGTGTTGATGTTAAAAGCGATTCAAGCCAGTAATAAAAATCAGAATAAATCAAGAGTTCATCATGAAGTGGCTGGTGAAAAGTGTTGTGTGTGCTTATCAAGATTGAAGGATGGAGATGATAGTAGAGTGTTGCCTTGTTTACATGAATTTCATCGCGAATGTGTCGATAGGTGGTTAAATGGTGCACGGAGAACGTGTCCTGTTTGTAGGTTTTCGATGGAAGATGGAAAGAAGTTGTGTTTAATAACAGAGGATTTAACAGAGGAGATGGTTATATGGTTTTCGTCTTTTCATGTTGCTGGCTTCTGATCAACTGTAAATATAGTAATAACATGTTGATAATGTAGACAATATATTTGGTCACGAAATATTGGAATGTTTTATCGCGATCATGCCGCATCATCTCTTGTTTGGGATTTCTAGTATTCGTTCTACACCTTTTGATACTTTAAATTGTCAACAGTATTTGTTAAGAGATCTTTGAGGTGCATTGATTTCTAATTTTCGATTGTGAAAACAACATTTTTATTTATTATTCCATAAAAACAGCAAAAACCAAAAAAAAGTTCCGTTACCGGGAATCGAACCCGGGTCTCCTGGGTGAAAGCCAGATATCCTAACCGCTGGACGATAACGGATTTGATGTTATATAAGTTGAGGATATATTACTTAAACTAACTCTGTCTTTTTTTGTTACACACTAGATTCTTGGTTACCAATTAACACATAGAATAACATCAGTTAAAACTTATTTACAAAGTATTGAAGATAAGAGTTGTAACTGAACCATACACCAATCGATTTGAGCTTTGATTTTGATTTGTACGTCAAAATAATTGAATTCAAACCTATATATGAAGTTCCTTACGAGTTCACATTAATTTAAAATCTACTAAATTCTCTTTGATAAAAACAAAAATTACACTTTTGTGAAGGAATAATTTGCCTAGTTTATTAATTGAAATATATTGAATTGGAGTAGTAATAGTAGACTGTCAACTTTTTTGTCACTTTACTTTCCACTATAATGCAATATTGATCTCCAACTTAAACATGGTACAGTCGATTCACTTGACTGGACCCATACATTTTAACTTTAATTGTTCCAAACAAAACTTGTGTTGTCGTATATAATTGATGCAACACAAGAGAAAAATAAAGAGCAGATTCACATTCAATTATATGGTGAAAAAAAAGACAATTGGCCCACATTAACATCTGTTGACCACAATTGGCTAAGGTTCCAATAGACATGGATAAGGATGAGGATGACTATTCTCTATGCCCCTTGAAAATGACTCCACTCTTTCTGTGTTTTCTCTTACGTCACGAGTATTTGTGGATCCTTTACTTCGAAATAAGGTTATTTCTAAGATTACAGTCACTCTATCCCAATTTATGTAACATATATAGTTGAAAATTTGAGATTCAAACTTCTAAATTTTGATAGTGAATTCCCAAACGAATACTTTAAGTTTGTGTAAACAAATTGAATCCCAAATTTCATATTGGAATTACTACACAATAAGGACTGGTAAAAATCTAAATCATTGTTTCTTCATGATTCTCTACTTTTTCGAGACTCCAAACTCCATAGTGGATTTTACTAAATATATTGTTATCGTAAGGATTGTGAATAAATGTCCAATTTCACGTATACAGCAAGACCATCATTCTTTGTTGAAAGTAATACGTCAAAATGCAACAAAAAAGGGCATCAAGCATCACCATCGAGTAACATAAGTACTAATATATGGACGAAGAAAGAAATAAATATTCCTAGCAAAACATTGGGCTAAATTAGTGACAGTGATGGCACAACAGAAAAAAAATAAAATGAAAGTGATAGGCAACAAGAGAAGCAATTTCTACCCCAAAATAACATATGATTCCAAACTTTTGACTGTATGATGCTACTACACAGAAGGATGATTTTTTTCTTTTCCTTTTTTTTTGGGGCTAAAAACATAATTTTTATTTTATTTTTCTTTCTTGAATTGTTATTATCTGTCTATGCCACATGTCTTTTTTTTTTATTGATTAATATGCCACATTCGTGAGTGTATGACTCTCTCTCTATTTTTAGTTGATTGTCATAAAATGTTTGATAGGAATATCTTTTTACTAATAAAAGTGTTCAATTGGAATAAGCCTAAAATAAGATTTCTAAGTGAATTATACAGACAATTTTAACGGCTTTTTTTAATAGTATGTTAGCAAAGGGATGAGAAGGGTTCAATTAAAACTTCTTTGCTAGAAAATTGTATTTTGCGAAAGGGGTGAAATCATATTATCTATGTACCATTTATGACAAATCATTTGATTATTGATTAGAGTTATAGAGATTTTAATAATATAAGAATTAATTACACAAAATTTTTGTTATTTTCTTTTAATATCCCTACGTAAATTAATTTATAATTTAAATAGATTTTATTTATATTTGTGAGATTATAAAATGATGACCAATTACTCAAATTAATTTTCTTTAAAATACAGAAAAAGAATACCTGTTTGGATTGATTTAGGGCTTTTGATTTTTATTTTTTTTATTATTTTGACTTTTAAACAAGTGCTTACCCAAATAAACAAACACTATAAAACTGCTTAAAAGCTATTTTAGCTTAAAATTATCTAAAATAAATCGATTCAAATGACTAGTCACAAATAACCCCTATAGAAAGGGATGGATGGAACAAATGAATAGATACAGAAATACGAATTCCAGCTTGTTTGCTGATGATTGTTTTCATTGCCATAAAAGACTAAACCGTCTTTCTATTTGATAAAGCCCTACACTTTCCTTAATTCACAACCTATTTTTCCCTACTTATTTTGAAGGAAGGCTAGCTTGCTAGTCATAGTAATATTCATCGGCCCACAAGGCCACCATCAAAACAACAGTCAATTCATATTACAAACAAAAAAACCGCAAAATGGGAATTGTTCTTAATACTAATAGTAACAAATTATAATAAGAGGCTTTCTTTTCTCAAAATGGGGCGGTTGACGTCCGATAAAGAGAAATCTTTTTGGAAACTTGATTAGCTGCAGCTAAGCGTAACTGTCCAAATTAAGAAAAACACCAATCAATTATGAGTCATTTATATCCTCGTTTTTTTGTTTCTAATTAAAGAAAGTAAGTAAGAATTTAAAAATTGGTGATAAAAGATGAAGAACCTGTTGCTGCTGCTTCTTGAGCCTTGCATTTTCTTCAACTAAATGTGCCACTTCCGTCTCCAACTCATTCATATAAGCCTGCAAATCATCAATGGACAAAAAAAGGAAACAGAGAAAATCAGCATATTGTTCAAATTAAGAATAGAAGCAACAAAAAGGTAGCAAAATCAAACATATATTATCTGTTGTCCTTTTTCAATATTTTTTTTTAAAGAAACATAATTTATTGCTAAAAATAAACAAATGATTAAGATAAAGTGAGTGTCACTTTCCTGCTTTCTAGCTCTTGATCTAGCAGCAGACTCTCTGTTCTTGATCATCCTCTGATTTCTCCTGTCCCCTGTAGAATTTTCCTCTGTTTCAGGTACAACCCTTTTTCTTCCACTAACATTTGGTTGGTGCAAGATTGAGTTTTGCCTTAACCTATCAAAGAAATGAAGCTCTGGAACAGAGTTCAAATTCAGCATAGTTGTAGCTGAAACAGGGGAGGCTGCTGCTGCTGCTGCCGCCGCTGCTGGTGAAGATTCATTAGCCAAAGGTCTAGCCAAAAAATCTTGTAAAATCATTCCACCAAAAATAGCACCTTGATGATTATGATCATGATGATGATGATCTCTAGAGTAATTAGTAGTGTGATCTTGAAGTGAAGAAAGATTAATATCTTTCCACACTTCTTCCATTGTTTTGAGTCTTGGAGAAAATGGGGAACGAGATGAAGATGAAGATGAAGAAGAAGCTGAAAGCCCCCTGTTATCACTGCTTGATGACCACATAATTGGTTTCTTGATAAAAAAGAAATTAGAGAACAAAGAGAGGGAATTGTACTCTTTTAATCTTGAACTATTACTATTTCTTTCTAGTAGTAGTACCATTAACTAGGGAGCAATCTTGATAAGAGAAAGTTGTTTCTGTTGTCATGTCGGAGTGGTAAGTACAATAATCTACTTGACACTTTGGCGGTGAGTTTGTACTATTTCTTCATAAAGTCACCTTAAAAAGGTACCAACTTGGGTTAACAAGACATATGAACTGAGTTTTTGTTTCAAGAGTGAACTAGTTTATCAAGCCATTTCATTTCAACTGGTAAAACTGTTGGTCAAATATTAAAAACAAACTTTATATCCTTTTATGAAGAACTACCTAGTCCTAGACCAGTGAAACTTCCCGGAACCCCCCAACACACACACACACAAAAAAAAACACCTACTTTCAGGATTCCTAAATGGCTATATGGTGAATTATCATTAAATATATGAAGAGCATATCGTGTTTGTATATATTCATAGAAGATTTAATATAAATTTTGAATTTCTTTGTTGTCTGATTTTTATCTTTTGGGAAAGACTATTTCCAAGTTGGATGGTAAATGATGTTGAACGATCCTTTGGAAATATTATGTCTATAATGAATTAATATATGACAGTTTTGGGTGAAAAAAAATATCATTAAAAAACACACGTGTATTCATTTTGACATGTAAAAAAGGCCAAAATGGCTCTTGCTCAATTGGTTTTTGATATAAAAATATATTATGTCCAACTATTAAGATTAATGAAAATAAAAAGTAACGAAACGAGTAAACACTTTAACTTTGAGTGTGGATATCTGCACTTTTTTATTATGCCAAATTTGAATGTCTAGTATTATGTCATGAAGTAATTAATACTAATGACAAATTTAGCCTACTCATTACCAAATTAGTTTCCTTTTTTACAATCTGTAGCATCAAATATACATGAATTCATCTGTTGTTACCATGAAAAGGTGGAATCATCATAATTCTAAGGTGTCCATGTGCTTTTGTTTCAGTGATTTTGTCACTGTTTTTTGTTTGTATGTTATACTTTCACTATGATTTTCAATTTTTGACTATACTTTCACTTAAATTAAACAACTCAACATCATAAATAAATAAACAATAGTGACTTTTCCTCTCTTCTTTTGCGAAAAAAAACAAACAATTTTAACAAATTGTCAAAAAAAATTGGCCAAACGAACTATCAAAACTCCAGGACCACTCCAATTATATTGCGTCGTTCTAATTCTATGCTAGCCTGCTTCTACCACATATATGAAAAAGTTAGACGAGTTACTTTTTCTACTAGGTCATGTAATCTATTTTATGAAAAAGAGCTACAAAACCACATTAAAAGTGTTAGTTGAGACTGTTCCTTCCTTAATCAAAGGTCTCGATTTGAGTTCTAAATATGAAAAATTCTTAGTGAGAGTACTTTCTCTGAATGGTGTCCTACACAACACGAATTCGTAAATTGGAGATTTTTTTAAAAAAAGTGTTAGTTGAGAGAGAAGGAAACAAGTGGAGAAAGAAAGAAAGAAAGATTAGAATCCATTTTTGAGAGTGGACGTTTACACTGCCAAATGGAGTAATAATAACCCTGGAGAATGCAGAGAAGCACCTGTCAACTCTTATTAATGTAGCGTTTTTGTCACTATTCATGACCCCCACCTGTTTTTTTTTTGTCAAGCAGAGAATCTGATAGGGAGTTTTCCTATCTATCTAGTTTCCTTCTTGGGTTGCAATTTAGTCAGCTGCAGATCCTAATTGTCACCCCAACAAGACTAATAACATAGTGCAAAAATTAAATGTGTCATCTCAGTTTCATTATAAAGTCCAATAGTGTCACTTTATACTAATTATGTTCATTGTGAATTGAATACTCTTCTATAACACATTGTTATAGAGAGATTAATCAAGTGGCTGACAAGCTAGCTTCTCTTAGTCGCAACTACAACACCAACATTTTATATTCCAACAATGGTGAACTCCCTCCCGAATCAAAGGGCTATATTATAGCAATTGATCATTGAAGTCTTCCGATTATGAGAGTCTCCAACAGAAGAAAGAGACTTTACTTTCGACCCTCCGTGACAAATACATAAGATCCTCCCATATTTGTGTATTAATGATATTTGTCATATTGGATACCTATCTTAGGCATTTACTTTTTCATCTCAACTGTAATAGGTAGTGAAGATTTGTGTTGTATGTCTGCTTCAAATCAACTGTAATTGCGTGTTTTTGGAAGATGAACTAAAGTCTTTTTGTAAAATAAAAATTTAAAAATAATGCTATTTCGACATTATAAAATAGGCAAGTAAACTCAAAAAATCATATGATAGTAAAATATCGAATATGTACTAGATATGGTCTTCATTTTCTTGTAATATTTTGAAGGATTCCTTATTGAAAATAAATACTCCATATAGGTACAAATTTGGTTTGATGTATGAATATATTTAGTGCAGTGTATGCCAGATATCAGTGTTAATTCCATTGGGTATTAAACATGTTCTGGACGGCTTGTGACTCATTGGATTGTGCCACCAACTCCTGAACATTATTAAAGATCTTTTCACTGATATCTTTCAGGTTCTAATGGCACAAAACTTAATTTACAGTCGATAAATTATTTTATTTTTTCTTTAAAAAAAAAGAAGAAACAAAATATAGGATAGAGTATTGAATTATTCATTGGATCAACGTTAATTAATAGGTGGAAAAAACAGAAGCAAAAGAGAATTATATATCCGGTTCAATTATATACACTACACTTTTTTGTTGGTTTGTCCCGAAAATAATACTTCATACTTTATTTGTTCGACATATTTAATGATACAATATTTTAGTCATTTGAACTCCACTTATTTGACAAAAAGTAAAGTACAAAAAAGTGTAGTATTCTTATTGTGAGCTTTATAAGAAGGAATAATTAGACTAGAATTGGAGGGCTTTATACCCAGAAGGGAAGCCCTTTCAAAAATTCTCAATGGCCAAGGCAGAACCCAGGCCAATGAGGGGGTTTGGAAATAGTTTTCAACCAGCAATAGACGCGCCTCGGTTAGAACCTCACTAGCTGCGTCATTGCCCCAAGCGCAAAGATACCTTTCACTCTTCTCTGCTATCTCTTATTATACGCCTCGTTTCTGGAACGTTGTCTTGATGTGTCCGATGTGGGAGATAATTCGTGGTTACCATAAGCCATATAGCTAAACCAAAGTTAATAGAAAAGGTTAGTAAACCCATCATGAGTATTTGCACTAAAACAGTCGTCATTTTTTTAAATGGAAAACACAAACTAAAACGTTGTAAATAAAAGGATTCGTATTAGGGACGCCGTTGGTTTAAAGTAAGTAAATGATTTAACCAACAACTTGCTTGCTAGCCTTTTGTAAATCGGATGAAGGACAACAATGTCAATTAAGATCAAGTTAAACGACACACCTATATGTATTATCTCAATATTTAATGACACTATCAATATTTTTACCTATGTTATGTACACTATTTATTTAATAAAAAGTCAAATTATATCACATAAATTGACACGAAAAAAATAGGACAAGTCCCATTAACTAGGCGGTTCAGAAATAAGACTACATGCCATATATACTAATTGCTACAGATTACAAGATGAAACTAAGATTGCCAACCTAATAGTGAATTTTGATTTCAAGCCTGACTCATTGCCATCTATTGAAACCATAAATTTATGGCAAGTTTTTTTAGTGTGTGTCTATTTGATTTGGTTTAAGTATTCATCTTAATTCAATAATTTTGACTCAATAAATCAAATGAACTTTGATGAAAAATCGAATAATTGATTTGCCTTCAATTTGTTTATTTATATAATTTTTTGGAAAGGAAAAAGGAAAACTGATTCAGAAACAAAAAGATATTGGTAAATAGTTGCTACCTTTTTTCAAAGCAACAATCGAAAGGTTTGTATTACTTTGTATCATTGTATGTATGAGAACCTACCTTTTGTAATTTGCATTCTCTTTTTTCTTTTCCGAATTGAGATTATATTATATTATATTTAAGCAGCAATTTTAATTTTGTGAAAAAGGCATTTTCTTCCAGATTTTGCTGTCTACTCATATTAAATTCCTCATTCAATTGTTACAAGTTTCGAGGCCCATTAAATTAAAGCAGGTAGTCACAACAATTAAGTTGATTTTATTTGTCCATCCTCACATGTTGGTAGCTAATTATGCTGGATATATAAGGGATGCCAGCTTGCAAAGCCATTTAACTTGGTAACCAAAATAGAATAATCTTGGAGTTGAGGAAAAGAATGATCAGTGGGTACCCAAACATTATTTTCAATGGAGTACTTTTTTTTTTTTTTTTAAAGAGTATACTCGTTTAGACATATAGTAGTACTCATGTGGAAAAAAAAAAGAAGGTAAATATGTGTGTGACATACAGAATTCGTTCAACCATCTGTAATAGATTTATACAGTAGTACTAGGTACAATAAGATAATGTGAGAGACGGTCACTACCGTTATGTGACGTTCTAGATGCATCGATCGATCAACAAGTATATTAATTAATGAAGTGTTCCGTCTAAATTCACAAAGAATGAAGTCGTTTTACTGACCTAAAGTGAATGTATAAAGTAACAAAAAGAAAAATATATATATATATACCTCTCCAATTCTAATATATCTTTAATAGAGACATTATTTTTTTTTACTAAATGACATAGACATATCAAGTAGACTACTTATTATGAATTACAAAGTTTGGGACCTCTCGAAAAGTAAAGAAAAAACCAACAACAAAAATCTAGGTCCTAACTACTAAAATGTCAAAAAATTATATACACTATTTAAGATACATATACATACATTTTTTTTTAGATTATCGATCGTGTGTCCTAACCTCCTAGCTAAGTGATACATATTAGCTATTACCTATATATGGCAGTTTGAAAACTTTATTTTCTAGCGTAGTGATTAAAATAGAATAATCTTGGAGTTGAGGAAAAGAATCGGTGGGTCCGTAACATCTTTTTCAATGGAGTAAATAACGATTTTACTTTAAAATAATTTTGGAGGGGAGGGGAGGGGTGTACTCATATTTTTAGAGTATATTTTAAAGAAATTTTAGCAGTCACATGGAAAAGAAAGACAAACATGCCATATACAGAATTGGTTGATCAACAAGCTCAAATATTAAAATAGATTTATAAAGTACTTCTATATGTATAATGAGGTTAATGCGAGAGACAATCACTATGATTATTTTTAGATGCATCGATCAATTTATAAATGTGAAATTATAATGATTGAATATATAAGTAATGTTAGTTGAGATCAAATTAATAATAAATTACATATCTAACCAGGCACATCTCCGACCCCCATCCGTTTCCCTCCCTCCCAACATATAGGATTTGGTACCATATTATTATTCATCTGTATTATTTTGGTAACGAATTAATGTCAGACAAAAATAACTTTTAGCGGCAATAAATATAAATATTAATAAAGAGTGTTAAAGTCTTTACCAACATTAGTTAAGTGCCATTAGAATCAATGTCGCTAAAGGCTTTAGAGACATATACAAAGAGTGTTAATTGCCGCTAAAAATACATATTTAGCTATTTTTGATGTAGTGAGACTGGAACTTTGGAGGTTACGTAAATGGCCACTTTTGGCATAGTGTCCAAATATGGATGCATGTGTTGTTGTTGCATTTTTTTGTTGCATCAATTTACTCACACCCTTTAACTTGTAAGTGGTAAGTTGTAACCAGTACACAACCTCTCTTGCATCTCTTTATATTCACTGCTACATATGCTATAGTTTATAAATACCCAACGTAGCATCACTCTCCTTCACCTCGCAGAAGCGATAATTTATTAGTAGTAACTAAGAAGATATGGTGAAAGACTACGTGGATCCACCTTCAGCTCCGCTGTTTGATACAACGGAGCTGAAGAACTGGTCTTTTTACCGAGCATTGATTGCTGAATTTGTTGCGACGCTTCTTTTCCTCTACGTCGGCGTGGCTACTGTTATTGGCCACAAGAAGCAAGTTGGTCCCTGCGACGGCGTTGGACTTCTTGGTATTGCATGGGCTTTTGGTGGCATGATTTTCGTTCTTGTCTATTCCACTGCTGGGATTTCTGGTACGTAGTACTACTCATTTTGTTCTTTTTGGAGCCTGAATTTCAACTTTAACTAAAAGGTTATAATATGACAAACACTTTTATATAAACAACGATTTTTTAAATCTTTATGAATGAAATGTACGTTTAGGTGGGCATATAAACCCGGCAGTGACGTTTGGGTTATTACTAGCAAGGAAGGTGTCATTACTAAGAGCGGTAGCGTACATGGTGGCACAGTGCTTAGGAGCTATTTGCGGCGTTGGTTTAGTGAAAGGTGTAATGAAGGATGACTATAACACGCATGGTGGCGGTGCTAATACTGTCGCAGTTGGCTACTCAACGGGCGCGGCATTAGGTGCTGAGATTATTGGCACTTTCCTTCTCATGTATACCGTAGTTTCCGCCACCGACGCCAAAAGAAAAGCACGTGATTCCCACGTCCCTGTAAGTCTCATCCATAATTATACATGCACAAACTACTCATATGACGCACTTTCTTTTTACTTCTTTCCCAAAAATAAAGCATGCACTACTCAATTTGGAAACATATATACACTTCCCTCTAACATAAATGTTATGAAATGTTGGGACTAATTTAGGATTACAAATTTCGGAGTCTTGATTTCTACTTTTAATTACATGTCATTCAAATTATTTAACTTTACCAGGGACGAAGAGTTACCATAGTTAATAAAATTACATTGATTTTGTAAAATTTATACCTATATAACTTAAATCTATTTTTATATATTTACCAACTTTATTTGATTCTTTTACGCAATTTATAAAATGTTTTTTAAGTCGTACACACATCAAGAAAATATCAAGTGTGTGCAAATTTTAGAGAACAAGGCTTAAATCCGAACAGAAACAAAATAAACAAGTGTTGATGTGTAGAGTTACCCGTATGATGGAAGGCACCAAACGCAGAAATTGATCTGGAAACCACAATATAAAAAAGACATATTTACGCATATCCGCCCTACAATATACATAACTGTTGAAAACTCTGGATGTAACAATTAACAATACATAATTGAAAAAAAGGAAGAGAGTGTTGAGAGATTGATATGGATCGGGAAACTTATGAAGTTCCAGTAAAAAGAAAAAATGTTCATCGTTTGTGCACCCACAGGTACTAGCACCATTGCCAATTGGATTCTCGGTGTTTATGGTGCACTTGGCCACCATTCCCATCACTGGCACTGGCATCAATCCTGCTAGGAGTTTCGGAGCTGCTGTCATTTACAACGATACCACAGCTTGGAATGACCATGTAAGTACAATAATTCTACATCAAGCTGCCTAGCTAGCTAATCTTTTAAAGCTAGTCAATCTCATATATACAATTCCTAATCTATTTTGCGTATAGTGGATCTTCTGGGTTGGACCTTTTCTGGGAGCATTGGCTGCTGTTATCTATCACCAGCAAATTGTGCGAGGTCACGTTGCCAAAGCCTTTTAACTCCTTCTACAGCAATCCCAGCAACTGAACCACTCTCATTACTAATTACTAATAATAATGCTATCTACTCAGCATAATGGTAGCACTAAAGTAGTAGTGTTGCTGGGCCTTCAATTCCTTTTGTTTTCACTTTATGTGGCTTGTAAAATATCCAGCAAAGTTGGGATTTATCAATGTTTTTACATTATTCTTCATTTCTAATTCTTAGTGACTCAGTTGATTAAATATGAGTCATACGATAAGTATTAAGAAATAAGTCAAGATACAAATTCAAAGATATATCAGTCGGTAATTCAGTATAAAGGCAACAAATCTATTCTACTTTCAAGCTGAACAAGTGTGTTATACTTCAAGGGTAAACAACAGTCATATCTCTCCACATGATTAAGATGGAATGAACCAGCTTCTTTGTTATGTTCTATTACCACTTACCCGCAAATGTAAAACGTGTGTTCATGGTTCAATGAAGTAGAGAACAGTATTAAAAGGTTGGAGACCTGATTGATGAAGATAGTAATAAACTTCAAGTGAGGTAATGCTAATATCCCTGATCCTAAATTTTCAGATACATTTCTTCTTCATAGGGGCAAAAGCAATACAGGGCAAGGGATGAACTCAGCGAGAAGGTTTGCATCTACATGCTTGGAATGGATAGCTTCCATGCTCATAACTACCATATCCAAATTCATATCATCAGCAATTTCACCAATAATGGCTGTTGGCTTGCTTCCTTCACCTAGCCGCTCTAACAGCTTGAATTCTTGATACCCACCTGTACAAAGGTTTGCGTATTCCAATCAGCAAATATACCAAACACATATAAAGTAAGAGTGAGGAACGAGTTCACAGTAGTTAGTATTATGAGAAGTAGGCCAAAGCATTTACAACATACAAGCAAACAGAACATGTTTCAACTTTCCTATCTCCATGTACCAGGATGCTTGCTGCATGATCAAATAACTGCAGACTCACATAACAAAAACTCCGCAGCAGAAAAACGAGATAACCATGTTATAATACGATTGAAGAATCTGTCTCATAATGCAAGCCAAATATTGAAAGTCCCCAAAATTACTCTGTGCTACAGGCTTGCATGCAAAAAGCCAGTTGTTTTGCAAGTCTAGTGTACCCGTCCAGGTTGCACTTTTAAATCACAATACATCAACTGGTTCATGCTTTTTAAATACAGGAAAAAAAAGTAAATACACCTTCAGATAAATGCCATCGGATGCTTGCTAGTTGGGTCTCATGCTCTGGGTATGCTTCTTTCTCCTTTTCATCAATAACTGCAAAGACCAGAAAGATCTAGATTCCTTGAAATCTACCACTAAAAGTTTCTGTACCAAGAAAGTCAACTCTGTAGTTTAGCTTTTGAAAGAACCAATAGCACACAACATTGGTGACATACCAACAACAGTTATATCAGCTCCATACTTCTTTGCCATAGCAGCGGCAGTTGCTGCAGCCTGATAATGTACCAAGAATAAGTTACTTTTATAAGGTTTATAGAAAGTACATGCCACTTAGAAATCAACTGAGCTAGGTGAATTGTGTAGGTATGGCCATTTTTTGTTCGAATTCTAAACCGGCGAGGCGCTGCTGGATGCTTCTGATCAATAGAACACGAAGAAGAGGAAATCCAATTATGTATGATGAGCATAAGTCGAGTCACTAAAAAGGTTATGATGAGCACTTTTAGAGTAACTAAAAATATTATGATGAGAAAATGTTCAAATAAGGAAAGAGGGAGAAAGACAACCAAAAGATATGATGCAGTTTGACAAAAGGTACTGAGACGGTCTGCTTAATTTGTTCCACGATTAGCCTATACATGTCTTTTATCAGAACCACAGTGTTGAGGAACAACAGGGACCAGCATTTTATTGAAACATTTACAATTTACACCTATTTAGTTCAAACTGCTGAATTGGTGGTTCTCTCCATATAAGAATGACAATAGAGGCAGTGGGTTTGCCACTGGGAGCTATCTTCGTCACAGTATAACGCCACCAGCACGCCCTATTTAATTTTTTTCTGCACTTGCAACCCACTACACCTTGCTCTACAGCTCCTAGATTCCTTGCAATTTACAGTTCTTTCTAACATTATTTTTTTGTCAATAGCTTTTCCCCGTCTGGTTAACCCACCATGGCCACTATAAAGTTTCAAAAGAACTGTAAATCTCCCCCCTCCCATGCTGCTTTCCCACCAAGAGTCACGCGAACCTCCACCTCTAAAGTCCCCCCCTCTCCTCACCAATAGTCATCCAGAAGTGAGATGTAATTCTGTCTTTGGCTACAGCTAATGAGGAATCAAAAACCTGTCACATAAATGCTACGGTAAATGAAGTTCACCAAATAAAAGAATTATAGAGGATCTCACAATCTTCCATCAAAGATGTCATACTATCTACTTCAAATATGACACTGGGAAAATGAAATTAAGTATTTTAAAAAAAGAAGATATGCACACTAAGAGGCTTAAATAGTTGGAAATCCATAATTCCCATAGAATTAAGTTAAAGGAGGCAAGGGTTGATTTGTTTAAGCACCAATACTAAGAAGGAAAATGTAGAAAAGAAGTAGACCTGTCTTGAACCCTCAGAGAGATAAGGATTCCGGTCTGTAATTGGTAACAGTACATGCTTGAAGTTGGTGAAAGCATCTGCGGCTGCGCTGGCTTCAGATACTTGAGCCTTAACAGATGCTGGAGAAATTAGCAATAATCAGTTCCCAAGGTTCAATTTTTGAAAGACAAAGAAAATGCTTCCAGAGTGGTATGATTGGATAAGCGACTCTTTCATAATCCTCAAAAAAAGTAGACATCAAGTAACAACTAACAACTGAAGATTAATATTGTTCTCTATATAGCCAATTTGTTCAATCAAACACTTCAGATAGGACACATTCTCTCCCAAGAAATTCTACAAAGCAACAGAAAATCTTTACAAACTAAACGTTCCATATATCTCTATAGCTTACACTTTTTAAAAAAAGTCCTTTGGTTCATCGGATAGTATAAAACCATTATTTTTGTTTTGGTTAGGGGGTCAGAGGAGTTGGGACGATACATTGTCTAAACTAGAAAAGCAGATAACTGATCAAAAGAGCTGGGGGGAAATGGGAATCGTAGTAACTCAGTTAGTTTGCTACCTCAACTTTCACCTCGTTGGCGAGGGTACAATTTCTCACCTTGTAATCCCCTTCCCATTTCCCCAACCCCCACTTTTTTAATTAAAAAAAAAAAAATGTATATAAGAGACCATTTATACCTAACGGCCTAGAAAACCATAGTAGGATGGTGAACTTTACGCTGACGTTAACTGGTCATAGCATAGACGCACAATGAAGTTGGGTAAAGGAAACACTTGCTCTTTAACAGGGAATTGCAAGATTTTCAAATCAACAACCACCAGATTTCAATTCTTTCAACTCAATAACTACACGAGAAACTTGGGGAAAAAAAAACAAATTAGCAATCTACTGAAATACCCAATTTATTCAGTCATAGAGAGAAAAAAGGCATTACCTTTGTGTCCGATTCTCAAATTCTTGGGGAAATTAGAGAGCCTGCAAGTGTTGAGGTTTGAGGAAGAAAAAGAAGAACTCACCGAAGATGAAAAGGGGCGGGTAAGAATCGAAGTAGCGGTGTGGAAGTTTGTAGTATCAGCCGGGACTGTAAGGAAGCAGAGAGCAAATGCCATGGATGAATAAGATTTCTGGGTATTCGACAAGATTTTATGAAAGTGGCTTCCAGAATATGCAGGATGATAAGGACTATATGTGATGATTTTGAGTCGGACCCTTTTCCACAATTTTTTTGGAAAAATAGTTTTAAAACAAAATTCTAGATAACAAAAGTTACAACAAATAGATGCCATTTTAGGATTTTGTTATATTTCTCTAAATTATTTTATCTAAAAGGAATCTCTTCTTTTGGTTTTCTTGGTACTATATCAGTTTCATTTTACTTAGTATTTTATTTTAGAGATTTAAAAAAAAAAGAATTAGTACCTTTTTCAATCAATTTTTAGTATTAAATAATATATAATAGACTTGAGTCTAGATCTTTCATGGATAATAAGTGAGGCTTAGTTATTCAACATAAATATAATCCGTTAATCAAATACCTCTGAAATATCTTTCAGGGTTCATTTTTTCTCTGAATCTCAGAGTTTTCAACAAGAAATATCACTTCTTTGTTGGCTAATTTTTCATAACTTTTGATATCATTATGGTCATCCTCTTTAGCTATTTTAGCAAAAGTATCTTTTTACTTTTTTGAGGCCAGATATGACTGTAATTGCCCATATAATGAGCTGTCTTTAGGAATATCTTCCAAATTGACTGAAGGATTTGACGATGATGCTTCGCCAATTTTTGAGTTTATCAAACTCTTGTTACCATGATGTATCATAGGAGCATTAGATGTAGAGCCGTATGAAGAATATGACGTTCTTCCTGGGGATGATCTTCCCCTTCCGCGTCCTCGAACTCTGGTGACCCAAGGAGGGTCCATGCTGTATACATAGCATTTCATTTATTCAGAGAGATTTTCGAGAATATGATCATCTCATTCATTGACATAGCTATAATTAAAAATAGAAAAGGATAGCATTTCTTCATCAAGAATAGAAAATATAATTTTCATTATTATCATATCCTGCAATTCTTTAGGTAATGGAATTGCCTTTAGAATCATGATTATTTCTTTGTCATCAAAGAAAGCTCTGTAAATTCCTCTAGAATTTGTCATTGTAAATATTCACGGGATAGAAAATC
>JAJONR010032371.1:0-21705 GCA_029582245.1 Solanum etuberosum
ATTAATATAAAACAAACCAAAAACGTTCAAATAATAAGCAAATAACAACACCCATTAACAATATAAAATTAACCAAACAAAGTATATCAACAAATACGAAAGAAATGTAACTAGGCATAAAAAATTAATCAAAAACTAAAGTATAATGACAAATCATAATAACAAATGATACCAAACAAAGAATTAAGAGAAAATGGGTAAAACATTTGAAACAATAAACAGTAAGAAATGGAACAAAAGCAAAAGAGTCATGGTTAACAAAGACAAAAGTACTTTACCTTTTTCTCCAGTTAAATCGGAGTTGGAGCATGGAGCTCACTGCTCAGTTGTTGCTGGAGAGGCGGTGGATTTCAGGTGGGTTTGGTTGAATTCCGACGTGGTTGTTGCCGGAGAAGATGAAGAGGGTGAAGGAGACGTCGTCCACCGGAGCTTTGATGAAATACCTGCAAAACGGAGGAAAATCGTGAAAGGGGAGAGGGGAAGGAACTGGTGTTGTTTAGCGTCGTGTTACTTCGCCGGTGGAGCTCGTAGCTCGCGATGGTGGGTGTTGTTCGCTGGAAAGGGGAGAAAAAATGAGGGGGTTGTTGGTTCTGGCTGCGGTTTGTGGTGGTCGTTTGGAGGAGATGGAGGCTGGTGGTGGAGGAACGGCTCCACGTGGGTTCTCCGGAAAAAGGAGAAAATGAAGGGGGGTTTTGGGTTGCCGGAGCTTGGCCGGAATCCGGGGTGGTGGTGACCGGAAAATAAATGAATAGTGAAACCTTTTGTCAAAAATCTGAAAATTTACAACCCTCTTCTAAAAAATAAATTCACCACCCCCTAGCTTAATGACCAAGCTATATTTTAAATAGGAAATTGAAAACCACCAATAGTACAATACCACTATCTTAAAACCATGGGCTAAAACCACTAGCTTAATAAAATATCTGCGTATGAAAAGTTATCCGTATTTGAATGAATTTCTAGACTGTGCAAAATATCAAAAGTGAATATTAACAAATATAACGACTAAAATGAATATTAAAAAATATAATGAACGTAACTAACTACATGTGAAAAATGCAATTTAGCAGAAATAACGATTTAAATAAATAAAACTTAAAAGTTGCGAATTTTGAAAATTTTAGGCCAAAATTGGGTGTCAACAATGGGGCTAATGAAATTCCCTAAGTGCGAAGTTGTCGAAGAAGACGGGCTTTGGGTGAAAGTTGCAAACTCTGAAGATGGAGAGAGTAGTGATGAGGACGAAGATGAAGAGAGCAACGATGAGGACCAATATAATGAAGAACATGTAATTATCGTGCATTTACCTTATTTATTATCTAATCATAGTAAAGTATATTAATTTAATATAAAAATTAGATAGAGATAAATTATTATCGTACTAATATAATCTTTAATCTTTAGTTTGAATATCGTACGCAGGTCAATGAGTGTCTACATTCAATTTAAGGGATTTTCTTAGCAAACATGTTATATTTACTGATTTTGATCTTTTAATTTCGTGTGTACGATAAATTATACATCGTTTAGCTTTTTTGTTGTTTATAAGTTCTAAAAAACAAAATTCTATTTGAAATTTAGCCTGAAGATGAAGATATGAAGCTTTTTCATACAACGAACGATGCACATAATGGAGGTGCTAGTCATATGAGGTAATTAATCTTACTCTTTTTTTTTTTTTTCTTCTAATAATTTTATGTATGCTGTTTTTTTTCTTTTAGACTTTTTTAGATGTTAAAACAGGGTCTATTTGAAATAAATTGAACTGATGATACATTTTGGTAATAGCAGAAAGATATAGGTACCTCTTAAACTTAGCTCAAATTATAATTAGCGGTAGCCTTAATTTTACTTGTGATAATTTAAATACATTTTTTTGACAAAAATATATCTTATAAGCACTCTGAAATATAGCAAAACTTATATTTTTCACTTACACCCAAGCGTTAGGAAATCAAAATTTGAAGATTCAAATCTAAGAATTATTCATACATTCAAAGTAAGTGAAGTTAATAAGTGACATCTTAACAAATGGGTCTTTGGTTTTTCTAAAAAAGAACTTAAACCATGTAGAGTAGCAATAATTATTTTTTTTAAAAGTTCTTTCACATGTACAAGGAAGAAATTAATTAGGTAATGATATTGATGTCTTATAACTATCCATATGAACTCTAGATCACTCAACTATTTCTTTTAATGAAGTACAATTAATTGATTAAACTAAGATTTCAAATTAATGTTTGTGCATAAATAATTTTAATGTGTTTATAATATAATTTTTGTGGTATAAAATATAGTTTTACGTGGCATGAGATGAACATTAATAATGTTCCACGAGATGGTGCAACTTCAAATATTCATCATCGTACTTTCCAAACCAACAATGGTCGCAACATTTTTTCTTATACTTTTGTGGATGGAAATCCTATTATCCAACAAAATGAGTAAGCTTATTCTCTCATTAAATCCTTTACCATATACTTTTAGAAGTATATTTAATTTATTTCATAAACCATATATTAATTTGAGTACTTTGTTATTGAAAATAGATGGAGACAACAACTGCATGTCCCTCCTCCTCCAATTGCTCTCGAGATGATTGATCAGAGGATCTTTGTCTCAGGTCTAAACGTTGTTTCGGATCCTATAAGTCATGCATCACCCACTTTATACGAGCAAGCTCGTAACAATGTATTACCATGTTTGGAGCTCACTTTGGCAACCAGAAGTACTTCAGTTAATGGTGAGCGTCCACCGCCACCTTGTCAATGTATTAGTTGTCGTGCATCTTCAAGCAAGATGCATTGATGAAGCATATTGGTGTAAAATATCCATCAAACGTGACATTTGTGGATGATTGTTCTATCTATTTTTTTTGTTTGAGTTATTGAATTTAAACTATGTTTTTTAGGCTTTGAATTTTGTAGAATCCTTAATTTACTTATTCGTTCATGTTATTCTGTTTTCATAAAAAAAATTCTTGCAATGCTTGATTAATTTAATTATTTTTTAAAAAAAAACTTATATACTACTCAAATTGAAGTGTGTATTATAATTACTAGAATTTCAACACAAAATTGGTGGACAATGCATTTGAAAAACCAAACATGTTTATTATTGGTTTATGTGTTCAATTTGAGGAGAACACATGTTTATTATTTATTTATGTCTTAAACATAATCTTTTATATGCAAGTTTGATTCTTTTTATCATGAACCAAATATGTAGAATTATTTTTGATAATTGGCGATGTTGAGAGTTGAGACTCGATTGGTTAGTGTACTTTCTTTTTTCTTCAATTATAATTTTCTTAGTTTATGTTTCTAGCAATTTTACTTTCTAATTTCAATTCAATTTTATTTTGAATAGCTAGCTATATAGTAACTTTGTCATGTTTGAATTATTATCCATATATAGATGAGAAAATATGTTCTTTTGTATTTCATTATTGCATGGATTCTATGAAATAAATTGAAAATTAGGTCATCAAATTTATTGAGCCGCTCACGACAACAAAGTTTCTTTATGCACATGCATTCAAATATAGATGAGTCTTTTTCTTCAATTACATCAAGAAAAGTATTTTTCTTTTATTCGGTAAGAAAATTATTGTTAAATATTCTCCAATAACATTGCTCTTTCTTTTATTTCACTTTCACTTACTCGTCAAAGGTCTTTAAAAAAAAATCACATACCTCTACAAGATAAATATAAGGTTTGTATATATTATACCTTTTCTAAATTTCACTGAATATTTTATTGTTGTTTGTTGTTGTGTCACCTATTCAAAGGTCCAACATCAAATAAAAAATGAAGTAAAAGAAAATTAAGATCTGCATATATTGTACACTCCCTAAATTCCACTGAATATTTTATTGTTGTTTGTTGTTGTTTCACCTATTCAAAGGTCCAACATCAGATAAAAAATTAAGTCACAAAAAAACATATTTATACTAGCAAAATTATGATTCGGGCCCTTAATATGGAATCATCTTTATTATGTACTCCCTCTGTCCCTAATTACTTGTCCACTTTTCCTTTTTTTGTTGTCCCTAATTACTTGTCCATTTTGACAAATCAAGAAAAAACAATTTTTTTTATCTATTATATCCTCAATTAATTACTTTGAAAAAAGTAGAACTTCTTTTTAATACATCCACTTCATAATTAATAGGGGTAAAATGATAAACTCACTATGTCAATAATTGTTTTCTTAATATGTGTGTCAATTCAAAAGTGAACAAGTAATTAGGGACAGAGGGAGTAGCACTTTTAAGTTTTTAACCCATCTTTCAGCACGAATTCAAATTTAATTGGGACTCGTGCCCTAATACAAGTAAAAAAAGTTCCATTCTCAAAAATCAATTTTTTTTTTCAAGCAACATCTTCTCTCTCGTCCATTGCTCATCTGGCTTCACTTTCCATTGAAGGTGAAAAGACTTTTTCTATTAATTTTAATATTCTTTTTTTATTTTTTTTCTCCTTTAAAAACATCAATGAATAAATTTGTTTGATAACAATTCCATAAAACTTCAATTACATATTTGTGCAATGTCATTCTTGATTAATTTATAGACTTTTTACAATAATATATTTATCATGTGGTTTTGAATTGTAAAAAAAAAAAGTCCCTGGATCATTGATCATCATCGAGTTCAATCGAATCTACAATTTTTGGCTCGAACTATGTATATATATATGAAGAAAAAATTATAGTGAATAAATTTTGGATCCGTCTACGTCTCTTTTAATCGAAATTCAGGGGGCTATTGCCCATAATCGTAGTCTAGGAAAAAAAATTGTGAATGTGGTTGTAAAAATTGAATCATGATAATATCCTTGGTGTGTAATTTTCTATAAAAGCGGATCTAGAATTTAAACTTTATGAGTTCAACCTTTAAGGTTTTTAGCATTGAACGTATTATGAGTTCAACCTTTAAGGTTTTTAGCATTGAACGCATTATTATTAACGTTATGGATACATATCTATTTGTTGCATGAATTTGATGATTTTTTTAATCCTCCGCCACTAACTAATTCGAGCTTGATTTCGATTTCAGGGCTTGTAATTGAATAGGATTGAGGTTGATGAGCTAAATGTTACAATGGATAGTAACAAAGATGAGGCTTTAAGATGCATTACTATTGCTAAAGAGGCAATTTCATCAGGTAATAAACAGAGAGCCCTCAAATTTATTGGAATCGCGCATCGTCTTAATAAAAATTTACCATTGGATGATCTTCTGGCTGCTTGTGAAAATCTTGATTCATCGATTCGTGGTACATCTAACGAGGTTAAAAATGACGTTAGTGTGAAAAATGAGACAGGGGATGTGATAAATTATAGAGAGGAACATGTAGAGTTGATTAGAAGAATTAAGAGTAAGAAGGACTATTATGAGATTCTTGGTTTGGAGAAAAGTTGTTCAGTTGATGAAATTAGAAAAGCATATCGAAAAATTTCGTTGAAAGTTCATCCTGATAAAAACAAGGCTCCGGGTTCTGAAGACGCGTTTAAGAAAGTAGCAAAGGCGTTTAAGTGTTTGAGTGATGATGGTTCCAGGAGAGAGTATGATGAGACAGGTTATGCTGACGAATTCGTGTATAGTCAGGAGTGTAATGTTAGTGGTGTGAGGAGAAGAAGAACGGGGCACGAGTATAGTTTTGGTGATGAGTTTGATCCTGATGAGATTTTCAGGTCATTTTTCGGTCAAGATGATGATGTGTTTAGGAGAAGTACTTGTGTTTACAGGAAGAGAACTGCTGGTGCTGAGCTGAGAGTAGTGGAGTTAGGTCCTGTTGCGCGTAAATTAGTACTTCTCCTTCAATTGGTGATGTTTTTGTTTATTGTTCTACTTGTATATCGTCCTTACTTTGGAGCCTGACTAGAGATGATCTTAGATAAACTTAGAGAAGAAGAATATTTTGTTATCGCGCCTGAATTTGATCAGAACTATTGTCTTGATATTCCTTATATCGAAGACCATGTTATTGGATATGTTTATCAGACATGAACACGACTTCCATTGGAATGACATTGCTTCGTTGATAGATCCAAATTCATATCCGCCTTTGTAAGTGATCTTTTTTCGTGCCAGTATTGTCAGCCTTAGCCTTCTTTCCACCCCTTTGTATGAGGCTCCTTTCTTCTTGCAAATGCTCATAGGCGAAAAGGACATTCCATTGATCCTATTGACGGGATCAGCCAGTGTCTCGTGTGTAAGGCCCTTTCCGGAAAGAGGTTGAAACAATGGAACAAGAACCGTTTAACAGCTCACTATGCCAACATTCAAGATTTTGAAGTAGCTTGAGGGTTAGCTAAGTTCTTTCTGACTGTAATTTTTATCTGCATAGAAACCTTTGCTGCTACAGTTGGATTTTACTGAGTTATAAAATATGTATTGAACTAGTGATTTGTGTCTATGTTAGAAGCAACATATTCGATCTCCTTTCTCCATTTTATGCTATGTTGTGCGGACTTTTCAAAAAATGTTGCCTCACTCGTGTCGTATTCTTCAAAAATGAACTACTTTTGGACTATTCGACACGTACGCAACGACATTTCTGAAGAGTTCGAGCAACATAGACAGTTATGGCCCTTTTAACATTCTATTGAAGATTAAGGCATGATCTTGCAGGTCTATTGACTAGATGCATGGAACTTTCAGGTGGTAATTGAACACTTCTCATATATTCTAAGTGAGGTGTAGCACATACTTTGTAAATTTAATCAAAAATAAGTGTAAGCTGATCTGAACACCACGATTATTTTATTTATTTTTAAAAAAAGACGCTCCCCTTGTATAAGTGGGATTAAACAATCTGTATCTATGGATTATATTTCATTTTACCTAGATATACCGTATAATTTTTTAACAAAGGAGATTCAGTTGAGTCCCTTCTTAAGAATTTAGTCTAGTGGTAAGAATGACGTGATGTATAGTTTATGTGCACGTCGCGCTGGATTTTGTTGCTATTGAAAAACCAGACATTTAACTGAAAAAGGGTAAAGAGACGATTATTTATTCACTGAATTTCGAATCACGCACCGGTTGGCCTCGAGAATTTGGAGTAATAACATTTCAAATTTCAGAAATTACTAGATGAATACTTTTTATCTGTCAAATCTTAGTGAACAAAATTATATGATGTCAATGCTGGTGAAAGTTAGTTGTATATAATCGAAGTATATACACCAAATTAATAAAAGTTATCATGATTAAGCAGTACTTCCTTTGTCTCAAATTACTCATCGCGTTTCTTTTTTACATTCTTCTTAAGAAAAAAATTAATTAGGAGAAATTTTTTACTATCTTATCGTCATTTATGTCTTAAGATATAATCTCTTTATTAAATATACAATATTAAAATATTTTTGTAATCTTCAAGAACAATTACTACTAAAGATAAAATAGAAAAAAATAATTAATTTTGTTTTGACTTTTGAATTTCAGAGAATTATTTTTAAAATTCACAATAGATAATTTGATACACAGGGAGTAAATTGATACGAAAATACATATTAATTAATCACAATTAAGTGATAAATTGTATTATGAGGAAGATACGTGTTATCATGGACTGGGTTGACCCACTTAATCCACCAATCAGCCCGTGGGTTATGGCCCAGAACCGGCCCAACTACTCACTTTAGTGGGCCTATTGGCCCATTGTTAAAGCCCAAATTCTAACTGCTTTGTTCGTTAATTCTTCCCAAACCCTCTCTCTGCTTCTGCTGCCGCTGCCAACTCCTCGTCGTTCTACTTCTCCGGCGGCTGATTTGTATGATTTGCTAGCTTTCTCTCACATGCTTTCTCTCTCTACATATTTCCTATTTTGAATGATTTTTAGTGATAGAATGCTGATTTTTTTAGTTAATTGTATTAACATGTTGCTGTGTTTGCTTCCATTTTTCTTAAAATAAAGCCTCATTTCCTGAATAATATAGTAATAGTATTGAATATTGAATTTTTTTTACATATGTTTACAGTTGTTAAAGGCGTGTACTACTTTTTATTTTTTATGTGGGAAGTGTTTTGGTAGAAATTTAGCAACTTGCTCGGCGTGGGTTGAGCACTATGTGGTCTCGGGTTTAAAACCTGTTAGAGACAAAACACTAGGTGATTTGTTTCAATTTGTTCTAACTTTGGTAGTGGTAGGAGCTGACATATATCTTGTGGAATTAATTGAGGTGCGCGTAAGCCGGTGGTTATCAAAATAAAGAAAAAGAAATTTAGCAACTTCTTTTTTAGAATCTTAGTAGAGACAAAAACACTACGTGATTTCTTGCCATCTGTCATAGCCTTTGTGGACAGTGTTATTTGGTACTTGTTGGTGGTGGTGGTAGGTGGCATGTCTGGTGGAATTAGTCGAGGTGTGCAAAAGCTTGACCGGACATCATGTTTATCAAAAAATAAGAGAATGTCTTTCTATGCCACTGCTATGTATAACCTTAACCTATCAAATTGAGCATATTTATTGAAACCTGAACTATTATGGTTTATTGGCTTTAAATTCGACCTAACATGATTCTAGTCCTAGCTTAGAAAACTCCAAGCGAATTCTTGGTGTATAGTTACTGCTGGTGGGTTGGGTTGTAGCAGGTACTCAGTGGAGTAGTCGAGAAGTGCATGCAAGCTAACCTGGATACTACTATCGTAAAATAAAAATATATTCAACCTGATAGTGTCAATTGGTGATAATGATGCATTTATTAAAAAACAAAAAAAATGATGTCAATTCTAGATGCTAGGATGTTAGAATTATCTGATGAATCCCTCTGTCATCAAGCGTGGGCGGGAGGAGATTGGTCTTTGATCAGCAATGTTCCATCTCCTTGGTATGGAATTGACAATAAAACAAAGCAAATAATGTGTCATTCTGAATATTCTCTGATTAACGAAATAACTTTGGCGATTAAGTTGTGTTGTCTGTAGCCCTATTCTTTGAGTAGGCTGATGGTTTCTCAACTTGATGGCTTTGAAGATGAATTTCTTTGTCTTTGTTCCAAAATTCAGAGTTGAAACTTGCTTCCGAAGTATTGATCGTCAGCCAAAATGTCTCGGAAAGGATTGATGGAGCAGGATCTAAGCAAATTGGATGTGACAAAGCTACATCCGCTTTCGCCTGAAGTTATTGCTCGTCAGGCAACAATAAACATCGGTAAACTAGTAATTAAGAATTATTGATTACTTGCATTCGACAAGTGCTTACGTTATTTTGTACATGGAATATACCTCTTCTTTTTTTTTGTTCCATTCTCTCTCCAGGCTAGCTGTTTTTACACTTTAATTACTCGCACTGAATTACTGAAATGTAATTTCATATTTTAGGTACTATTGGCCATGTGGCTCATGGGAAGTCAACAGTTGTAAAAGCTATATCTGGTGTGCAGGTATGTCTGTGTTTAAAATTCTGGACCTTTATCAATGGAGTTTAATTTGTTCCACTAGTTAATAAAGCTTTTGTCAGATTTGACTGTCTTCTATGTAACTGTTTTTCTTGAGTTACAACCAAATGATATGTTGGTCTTAGTAAACTGTAAATATAGATACTTATTTACATATGTATTTGTGAGAACAACTATTCTTTCTGTTGATCTTTTGATATCTAAGGGTATTTGCTATTTACTTCAGCAACTAGAAAACGTTTCTGAGTTTTGTCCTTTTCCTTTTGTTATGATTAAAAAATAAAGTAACTCCACGCCCTCCTTTTTTATATGGTGGTTATGAATCAAAGCTACTATTATATTAGCCTCTATTGCAACATGACACAGAGCTGGTATTTGGAGAATTAATTTGTCTTATCTGTTGTGGCTCAATTGATATTTCTTAGATGTTGATATGTAAGTCCTTATTTGGTCTGAACTTTGTTTAGTCTTACTTATTTTACTGTGTCCGGTGAAAGTAGTCAGACTGCAAATAATTATGCTCCCTTATTTTTGCAGACTGTTCGTTTTAAAAATGAGCTAGAGCGTAATATTACAATTAAGCTTGGATATGCAAATGCTAAGATATACAAATGTGAAGAAGAGCGCTGTCCTAGACCTGCATGCTACAAGTGAGTCCTTGATTTGAGAAAGAATCATTCTTGTACTTCATCTGGTAGCTTGTGTTGTAACAGCAGTCCTTTCCAGGGCTTATGGAAGTGGAAAAGAAGACAACCCCATGTGTGACGTCCCTGGTTTTGAGAACTGCAAAATGAAATTGCTGAGGCATGTGTCTTTTGTTGATTGCCCGGTAGGTTCCACACATGCCACTTTCTACAGTATATATTACTTAAAATATTTCTTGTGCATTCTGTTTTTATTATACAGATAAACCTTTATTCTCTTACTGAACATGCATCCTTACAATAGAAAAGTATCAAAGAAGAAATCTTACTGTGAATTATTACTGTTTTTCTTTTGTAATGAATATTCAACATTACATATAAGCTTTGCTGTTCTTATTTAACTTGCAGTCCATAATAGCTTTCTCTACGAATTAAAAGAAGTCTAGGAAGTTAAAAATGGCATCAATGATTAACAATTCAGGCATAGACACTTTCTCCTGCATCTAGCCTTATGCCAGTTGTTTAGGTTCATTTTGCGACAATATCATTGTACTTGAGCATTTAATTTCCTGACATATCAATGTTTTATATGACATCTTTTACTTCAGGGTCATGATATTCTCATGGCTACTATGCTTAATGGAGCCGCAATTATGGATGGCGCCTTACTTCTAATTGCTGCCAATGAGAGCTGTCCCCAACCTCAAACTTCTGAACATTTAGCTGCTGTGGAAATTATGCGTCTCCAGCATATAATAATTCTTCAAAATAAGGTTGATCTGGTTCAGGAAAATGTTGCTATCAACCAGCATGAGGCAATTCAGAAATTTATTCAGGTAAGTGGAATACTGGTATTCATTGGCCTCTCACAGGATGTATTATAAAACATATTTCAAATCCTTGTTCAGGGAACTGTTGCAGATGGTGCCCCAGTTGTACCAATATCTGCACAATTAAAGTACAACATCGATGTCGTCTGTGAATATATTGTGAAAAAAATTCCCATTCCCGAGAGGAATTTCATCTCACCACCAAATATGATTGTTATCCGGTCATTTGATGTTAATAAACCTGGTTTCGAAGTTGATGATATCAGAGGGGGTGTTGCTGGTGGCAGTATTTTGAAGGTATCTTTCTCTTTTTCTGCAATCAATGATATGATGCAACTCATAGCTTCTTTAACGTTAAGCTTTTAGTTTGACCAAGTAAAAAAGTAATACCCGAAGGACCATTTTTATTTGATTATCCCTTCAACATGTTCTGAAGCCTATTAGAGTGTAGACATGAATCATTGGAAGATGTTCAAGATAAATGTTAATTAGATTCTTTGCGCAGGGTGTACTGAAGGTGAATCAACTTATTGAGATTCGTCCTGGAATTGTTGTGAAAGATGAGAGTGGCAACATCAAATGTACTCCAATATATTCAAGAATAGTATCATTGTTTGCCGAGCAAAATGAACTACAATTTGCCGTGCCTGGAGGCCTCATTGGAGTTGGAACAACTATGGATCCAACATTGACACGTGCTGATCGATTGGTGGGACAGGTTCTTGGGGAGGTCGGGTCACTTCCTGAAGTTTATGTCGAACTAGAGGTAAAATGACTTCCTTGTACACATCAAAGACTGTTAGACTTTAACTCTCTTCTTAAAGAACTGATTTTTTAATCAATTACCTTTTCTTGTCTAAGTTTCAAACTACTGGCTCTTTTTATTTTTTTATTTTTTATGATTGTGTTATCAAATAGGCTCGTTTTTATCTTCCTTCCAACTGAGGTTCCTCTTAGAGTGCTCTTATGTATCCTTTCTTTATTTCTATACAGGTGAATTTCTTTTTGCTTCGACGTCTTTTGGGTGTGAGGACAAAGGACTCAGAGAGGCAGGGTAGAGTCTCAAAGTTGGCAAAGGGAGAAATCCTCATGTTAAATATAGGGTCTATGTCAACAGGGGCTCGTGTTGTCGCTATCAAGAATGTTTTCGCGAAACTGCAACTGACGTCCCCTGTGTGTACCAGCAAAGGGGAGAAAATTGCTCTTAGCCGGAGAATCGAGAAGCACTGGCGTCTTATCGGTTGGGGTGAAATCCAAGCTGGTATTACTCTTGATGTTCCATCTTCCCCCTTATGAGCAAATCACACAACTAGTCACTCAACAGCAGGACAAACTATTCAAACAAGAAGAGAATTTGAAATTCTGGATACTCTATATTCTTACATTTTTTTTTTGTTTATTTCTTTGTCCAAGTGGATTGTAACCTGTAATTCATTAGTTTAGGTGGTTATTAAAAAGTTGCACAACTAGTCTCTCTCTCTCTCTGATATTGCACTTAGAACTATTGAGTTAAAAAATTTCTGATTATTCACAAAGGAATTTTTAAGTGTGAAAAATAAGTAACTGAAATCATGAAATAACCAATTGAATTAATGAATGTACATTGTTATTGTTGTACCCTAATTAGTGAAAGGATTAGTAATTGTTTCCATGGCTTGAACTCGTGATTTATAGGTCACAAGAGATAACTTGAGGCATATGGCTCTTCATCGAATCCTGCTAATGCAGAATGCTTTATGCATTACACTGTTTTTTTTATATCAAATTTTAGAACTTCCTTTAAAAGGGATGCAAGTATCGTCGCATCAGTATGAGTTATTGTCATGATGCAAGTATTAGTGGTTGTTTTCATGGCTTGAGCTTGTGATTTATAGGTCACAAAGAGATAACTTGAGGTATATTCATCGAACTCTGCTAAATGCTTTATGCATTAGACTGTTTTTTTATATCAAATTTTAGAAAACTTCCTTCACATGGGATGCAAGTATCGTTGCATCAGTATGAGTTATTGTCATGTGATCGAGGACACGAGTCCAAGTTGTTTACACAAATGTAGTATTTTTGCATGTTTTCATATAGTCAAACTATCACTTAAGCTATTAAAACGAGCTTACTTATTGGCTCACGCTTATTTGAATCTTACTGTAGTTAGATTTTAGAACTATGAGATAAATTTAATACAGTACAATGACACAACAAAATGTGTGCTTATCAAAATAGATCGCAGCAATGACTTACCCTTCGAGGCTAGAAAAAAAAATTACTCCTATTATTATCAAATTGTACGTCTTGGTTATAAAATATTTAAAATATGATTCTACTCCATGGAAAAAAGATACTTTATATATCTAAAAATGTCTGAATAATAGACTTCAAAACTAAGTAAATTAAACATTGATATAATAGGATTCTAAATCTAAACTCAGAAAGCTCAAATCATGAATCCCCTTACGATACTAAACAAGACAAAATAATCGAAACAAAATGTTGCAAAAATAATACTAGATCGCTAAAAGAACATTGGACTAAAGCATGATTTCGAATTCTTCGAAGATGAAGAAGCTTTCTGATCAGCCTGTTTTTTCTTTGTGTTTGTAGCTTCTTGTTCATCCAAAGATATTTTCTTGCTTCTGCATTCCACGCTACAAAATGGTTGATCACCCCTATCCATTTAAGAAGTATATATATATCATTAGTAACATTTTTAGTCCTCAATTATGAATAAATTTTGATAAATTCTATCATAACAAAAATTACACTATTAAATATGCAAATGGTGATGAAAAAGAGTGGAAAAAAAATAATAACATAAGAATACTCACATATACATGTAGATATTTTGTACAGGTGAGAGTTTTTTCTTGCAGAATGAACAAAATTCGAGAAACCCACTAATAAGTTTCTTTTCAGTTGTCATGTTCGGAGCAATGTAAGTCGTACTTCTTTTTGAACCCTCATCGCCTTCGAGTACTACACTTAGTCCTTTCTTGCTCATGATTTTTGAATATCTCTATGGCTAAAAGAGGGGAGTATTTATACACACACATCAATGTATTTTAGTATGCAAGAAAGGAAATAGATTTATTAGTAGTATGATTTTATCCAAATATAATAGTTTTGAATCAGATTTTATTAAAATCACAAATAATATTTTTGAATAAAGTAAATTAATTGAATTGAGGCGGTCAAAGCTAGTCAAAGTCAAACTCATAAAATTTAAATCACGAATCTAGTTTCACTTGTAGTTAGATTTATCATTATTCTTATCCATTTACTCTTATTTTGTAGTTTTTTTCCCAAATATGATCTCACTTGTAGTTAGATTTTTCTCCGTTATCTTTTTACTTCTTTTTTTGTAGTCTTATTTTCCTCATTTTACTGCTCAGGGGAAAAGTTAGGTGTAAAAAATTATTGTGACACTTATTTCTTCATTTTAACTTTTTTTTATGGTCTGAGAATTTTTTATGGATCAACTAAAGCATGTTTGAAACATATAGTGTATATAGGGTGTATATTTTATTATCCTTTTCTACTTAAATATCATGCTTTTGTTTGTTGCTATGCTTTTATCGTTGAACTAAAATTATGAGTAAATCGTAAATTTATTTTCTATCAATGTTCCCTACTAACGCTTTGTTTGGATCGTTGTTAGGTATTGTTTCATAATGTATTGTATTGAAATGTATCATATTGTATTGTATCGTATTGCATTGTTTTAATGAGTATAATGTTTGGATAGATTGTATAGTTCTCCGTCGTTACATAATGTCACACATTCATAATTTGAATGATAAACCTACAAAAAATAGTAGGTTACGGGGTAGAGCTACTATGAAAAGGTAGGGTCAAAGATGAAATATAATTATTAAATAATAAATAAAGATAAAATAAGAAGAAAATATTAAGGTAACAACGTGATCACACCAAATCGATCGTTACATAAAATAAGTCTTTTCGTCGTTACCTGACAATGAATTCAAACGATACGATACAATAGAATTTAAGTAACAATCAAAACAAGAATTGTATTTAAACTAACAATACAATACAATACAACCATCCAAACAAGGTGTAAATCACATGTATTAATAATCTAACCAACTTCATAACCTTTTTAGCGATACCTAATATACAAATTACTCTTCAAGTAAGAGCACCTAAATATGTGGGAACAATGTCTACTTTATATTATCTTTTATATATAATAATGGGATTATTCATTAGTTTTATTTTTTAACTTCTCATTTTAATTAAAAAATGAAATTCAAGTTTCAAATGTATATCAATAGTGAAGTTGAAAATTACATAGTTTTTGCAAAATATTATCCTGAAGGTCATTACAACATCCACTACTAAAAAGGACTTTCATACGTGAAAATAGAAGGATAGACACAGCCTAAAGGCACGAAAAGACGAGAGTAATGGATCCGTATGCTCCGCCAGACCCTTAGACACCCTCTCGGGTCGAACAACTCCATTACAGAACTCAAGCTAAGGCAAAAATCCCCAAATTCACTTCAAAACTCCAAAGACTTCTCAATTTCCTCTTTTGAGCTCCAACTTCCGCCCGATTGAATCAAACTTGCCTGAAGCACCAGATTCACCTGAGAAGACCAACACCACACCAAAACCACAGAGTAGAGAAAACATAGGATCGCGGCAGATGCAACCCAACTCCCAACTCTAGAAACTAACCTCATGCTGACACCCAACATCTTCTAACCATCAATAGCATTCTGCCGGTCTTTAGCCATCTTAAACATCACTTGCACCATGAACATTTTGGTGCTTCGAGGAGCCAGATCCATGGGCTAAAACACACGAAAAATCAAGAAAGTTGGGTAATTCCTAAAAGTTTGCTCGTAAATACAAAATTATGCCTGAAAAAAATGGTGGGACTATGCGTAATGCTTCCCCAACTAATTACGGAGGTCCTCATAAAGTTTTTTCAGAAAAAAATTTGGGTGCTCCGAAGTGCCAGATTCATGGGCTAATACACACGAAAAATAAAGAAAGTCGGGTAATTCCTAAAAGTTAGCTCGTAAATGAGAAAATATGCCTAAAAAAATTGTGGGGTTGTACGTAATGTTTCCACAACACATTACAGAGGTCCTCAAAAAGTTTTTCTAGAAAAACACTAGGGTACTCTGAGGTGCCAGATCCATTGGCTAATACACACGAAAAAAAGAAAGTGGTGTATTTCCAAAATGTTGGCTCGTAAATGCAAAAATATGCTTGAAAAAAAATAGTAGGACTGGACGTAATGCTTTCCCAACTCATTACGAAAGTCCTCATAAAGTTATTTCAGGAAAAAAAATTGGGTACTTTGAGGCGCCAGATCCATGGGCTAATATACACAAAAAAACCAAGAAAGTCAGGTAATTCCTTAAAGTTGGCTCGTAAATGTGAAAATAGCTTGAAAAAATGGTGGGACTATAAGTAATGCTTCCCCAACTCATTACGGAAGTACTAATATAGTTTTTTCAGAAAAAGTTTGTGGTGCTCTGAGGTGCCAGATCCATGGGCTAATACACACGAAAAATAAGAAAGTCAGGGTGATTCCTAAAATTTGGCTCGTAAATGCAAAAATGTGCCTGAAAAAATGATGAAATTGTACGTAATGCTTCCTCAACTCATTACGGATGTCTCATAAAGTTTTTTCAGAAGAAAGTTTTGGGTGCTTCGAGGCGCCAGATCCATGGGCTAATACACACAAAAACTAAGAAAGTCGAGTAATTTCTAAAAAATGGCTAGTAAATGTGAAACTCTGTTAGAAAACGGTGAGACTATACGTAATGCTTCTCCAACTCATTATGGAGGTCCTCATAAAGTTTTTTAACAAAATAATCTTGGGTGCTCCGAGGCGCCAGATGTATTGGCTAATACACACGAAAAATGAAGTTAGTCTGGTAATTCCTAAAAGTTGGCTCGTAACTACGAAATTATGCCTGAAAAAAATGGTGGACTTTAGGTAATGCTTCTCCAATTGATTATCCAAGTCCTCAAAATGTTTTTTCATAAAAAAAAAAAATTGGGTGCTCTAAGGCCCCATATCAATGGGATAACTCACACAAAAAATTAAGAAAGTCGTGTAATTCCTAAAAGTTCGCTCATAAATGCAATAATATGCCTGAAAAATGGTGGAACGGTACGTAATGCTTCCCCAACTAATCACAGAGCTCCTTGTAAAGTTTTTTCAGAAAGTTTTTGGGTGCTCCAAGGAGACAGATCCATAGATTAACACACAAAAAACCAAAAAAGTTAGGTAATTCCTAAAAGTTTGCTCGTAAGTGCGAAAATATGCCTGAAAGTATAGTGGGATTGTACGTAATGCTTACCAAACTCATTACTGAGGTCCTCATAAAGTTTTATCAACAAAAAAAATTTGGGTGCTCCGAAGCGGCAGATTCATGGGCTAATACACATAAAAAACTAAGAAAATTTAGTAATTCCTAAAAGTTGTCTCGTAAATGCAAAAATATACCTCAAAAAAATATTAGGATTGTACATAATGCTTCCCCAATTCACTACGAAAGTCCTCATAAAGTTTTTTCAGAAATAGTTTTGGGTGCTTTGAGGCGTGATGAGTCCGAGATTTGGACTCATTTAGGGCTTTATTTTGATAGATTTAGTGTCCTCAAATGCCTAATTTATGCTATAAACTGATGTTATATGAATTGAGGAGCAAAGCAAGGACACTAACAGGCAAAAAGGAATAAAACAAGCTGAAGAAATGAAGAAGGGTGAGCCTGAAGATCGCCACCGAGTGGCTAATCTCACCACCTAAAGTTTCAGTGTGCTAAGCCCGGAAGGAAGAAATCAAGTCGGTGAAGAAAAGGAGCAGTCAGTGAATCGTTGAGTCGTTTCACGAAGCAAAGATAGATCGCCCAAAGTTACAGACCTCGAGGATGTTGAATGCTAAGGCGAAAAGGCGATGGAAGAGGTCAAAGGGTGGCTCGCCAAGTGGTTCGGCGAGCCCGACTTACTTCGTCGAGTGGCCCTTCGTGGCTTATTTTCAGCGACTATAAATTACATTTGAACAGTAATTTAGGATCAATTTTTTATCTATCTTTTGACATCGAATTTAGTCTAGAACAGTTTTCTCTTGGGTTCTCTTAGTAGACTTGGGGGTTTTGAGACTCAACTTGGAGATTTCACAAGTGGGTTTCTAAATTTCTTCGAATTGGAGCATTGTAAAGCTTGAATTCCTCTTATCCAGTTGATGGCTAATCGATTCGGTAACAATTTTTATCTTTTTATGATGTTTTTCTAAAACCGCAATTCTTGGGGTGTGATCATGTGATTATGGGTTGAATTAGTATATGGTTATTGCTAATTACTAGTTTAAATGCTATTTTGAAGTGGGTTTAATCATTAGCTGTGGGTTAATTTATGAATTGTAGTTGCAAATGCAGTTCTAATTTTGTGTTCTTAGCTTGCTCGAGAGAGAGGTTTTTGAACCGAAGCTTTTGATTAATGATTTGTATGTATTGGGTTGATTTGGGTTCAGCTCGAAAGAGTGAATCCTAAACCCAGTCCTACTCATCTTGCTCGAGAGAGAAGATGCATTAAGGTTATGAGTTGTTCTTAATTGTTATGCTTGTTGATGTTCGAGAGAAATCGCTTGAAGAGAAAGCTATTTCAATTATAGTCTAGCTTACCCACTGATTTTTGGCTGTTTACTAGTAGTTTCAATTACCCATATATCAAAATTTTCCTATAATAGATCACATCCCGAGAATTTCTCTCATTATTGTTATCTCATTGCTATTTGACTGATTGTAGTTGATAATCCAAAAACTCAAAAACCCCCCATTTGACATTCGTGTCACCCCTTTTATTTGATATGTCTTTTTCCGATAATATCTATTCCTATAGCTAGTTAGATCACATTTGTACTTCTTAATTGAATTTGAACACGTACCGCTCCCTGAGGGAATCGACCCCAACTCAATTGTTGGGTTTTATACTGCTTACGATCGTTCGCACCTACAATTGGATGAGGTGTGCTTGAAACGTTAATCAAGGCACCAGATCCATGGGCTAATACACATGAAAAACAAAGAAAATCATGTAATTCTAAAAGTTGGCTCGTAAATGTGAAAATATGATTAAAAAAAATGATGAGATTGTACGCAATGCTTCCCCAACACATTACAGATGTCCTCATACAAAATTTCACAAAAAAATTGGGTTCTTCGAAGCGCCAGATGCATGGGCTAATACACACGAAAAAATAAAAAATAATCGGGTAATTCCTCAAAGTAGGCTCGTAAAAGCAAAACTATGCCTGACAAATGGTGGGATTGTACGTAATGCTACCTCAACTCATTATAGAGGTCTTCATAAAGTTTTTCAGAAAAAAAAATGGGTGCTTCGAGGCGCCAGATCCATGTGCAAATACACATGAAAAACTAAGAAAGTCGGGTAATTCCTTAAAAAGTTGGCTCGTAAATGCGAATATATGCCTGAATAAAATGGTGGGACTGTACGGATTTCTTCCCAAACTCATTAAAGAGGTCCTCAAAAAAAATTCAGAAAAGGTTTTTAGTGCCTTGAGGCGCCAGATCCATGGGCTAATACACACGAAAACTAAAAAAGTCGGATAATTCCTAAAAGTTGGCTCGTAAATATGAAATATGCCTGAAACAAATAGTGGGACCGTACGTAATGCTTCTCTAACTCATTACGGAGGTCCTCATAAAGTTCTTTTAGAAAAAAAATTGGGTTCTCAGAGGCACAAGATCAGTGGGCACATACACACGAAAAAACAAGAAAATCAGGTAATTACTAAAAGTTGGCTCGTAAATGTGAAAATATGCCTGAAAAAAGGTGGGACTGTACGTAATGATTCCCCAACTCATTACGGAGGTCCTCATAAGATTTTTTCAGAAATAAATTTTGGGTTCTTCGAGGCCCCAGATCCATGGGCAGTAACACGAAAAAACAAGAAAGTCATGTAATTTCTAAATGTTGGCTCGTAAATGAAAAACGATGGGATTGTACATTATGCTTCCCCAACTCATTACGGAGGTCCTTATAAAGTTTTTCAGACAAAAAATTTAGGGTGCTCTATTGCGCCAGATTCATACCCAAATACACATGAAAAACCAAAAAATTCGGGTAATTCCTAAAAGTTGGCTCGTAAATGCAAAAATATGCCTGAAAAAAATGGTGGGACAGTACGTAATGCTTCCCCAACTCATTACGGAAGTCCTCATAAAGTTTTTTCAAAAAAAAATTGTGTGCTTCGAGGCGTCAGATCCATGGGCTATTACACCCGAAAAATAAGAAAGTCAAGTAATTCCAAAAAGTTGACTCGCATATCCAAAAATATGCCTGAATAAAATAGTAGGACTGTACGTAATCTCTCCTTAACTCATTACGCTCATAAAAAATTTGAGAAAAAAATTTGGGTGCTCCAAGGCACCAGATCCATGGACTAATACCCACGAAAAAAATAAGAAAGTCGGGTAATTCCTAAAAGTTAACTTATAAATGCGAAAATATGCCTGAAAAATGGTGGGATTGTACGTAATACTTCCCCAATTCATTACGAAGGTCTTCATAAAGCTTTTTGTAACACCCAAAAAAAAAATTGAACTAAGATCCGAACCATCCTTCGTTGTGAGTAGGATTTTGACCAATGAATTTAAAATTTCTTAAGTATTAAGGTCAGGTCACTAGATATAGCACCTTGAGTTCCAAAAAGAATTAAAGAGAATTCATTCAAGTCATTCCTTAGTTCTTTTTAAGTTTTGGGTCAACTTCAAACGACTATAACTTTCAGTACATGATGATTTAGGAGACCCACAAAATATCAAATGAAAGATATCCGAGTCCTCTTTCCAATGCCACTAAGTTTGATAATTTTAGAGCTCATATGAGGGATATATGCACGTTTGAAGTCAGATTGTTCATTTAAGGAAAGTTACCTGAAAATAGGAGGGGTATTTTAGTCTTTACCTTACCCTCACTTATTCTAAATGTGAATTACATCTAATTAAGGGTCTAAACTGATTAGAATCAGTTTCATTCATCCCCAAAGCGTTTAGGGTTTTAGAGAGAAGATTCAAGAGGAGAAAAAGTTCAAAGTTTCAAGTGTTCGTTCAAGAAATTCAAGATTTCGCCAAGAACCTAGTTCTTTGAGGTATGTAAGCTTCCATAGTGTTGGGTTCGTTCACCCACACGTCAATCATGAGTTTCTTTTATGAATCTATCCATAAATATTGAGCAATTTAATTTCTTGATGAGTTCTTCATAAGTGTTCTTGAAGTTTCCTTATTGATTAAGTTTTGATGTAAGATTCTACTTTGGTCAACTTCAAACGACCATATCTCTTAGAATATAAAGAGTTACGTGGCCCATAAACTATCAAATTAAAGGTATTTGAATCTACTTTCAAACGCCACCAATTTCGCGTCAATCCAATTTCTGATTAAAAAGTTATGACTATTTTAGTAACCTGATACAGTGTTGTTACGAATTAACCGACGGGAAAACATTTAAAAGGGTCGTCTTTGTCTTTTTACCTCTAAGAAAACCCTAAAAGAATTTCTTGACTAATAAAAGGCTCAAAACAATCAGATTTTCATTTTTTACTCCATCATTCTCTCCTCTCTCAAATCCTAGGGCAAAACCCTAAGGAAAAATCAAAGTAGAAGACTCCATTCAAGATTCTTTCAATCTTTTTCAAGATTCTTCTTCAAGGTAAGTCTTTCTCTAAGAATTCCATTCTTTTCAACTCAAATTCCTCCATACAATTATGAATCACTAATGAAAATCATAATTCTTGGCCATAGAGATTTCAAGAAACTAATTC
>JAJONR010032373.1:0-71979 GCA_029582245.1 Solanum etuberosum
CAAAGGGCAGTGTTGTCAACTGTCCTCCCTTCATTCTCCCAAGCGATCTTCCACGCACGTGAACCTTTGTTTGCCACCAATACAAGCCCAAGAGCCTCTATCCTTGTTAACAACTCTTCAATACATTGGAGTTCCCAAGCTTGGCTATGAGTCAAAGGTCTTGAGGCAATCTGGATTGCTTCATTTTCTCCTTCTTGGAAAGGATTCGTCCTCGAATCCAAACCTTGTAAAACCATAGGGAAAGCAAATAACAACAAGATCCTCATGGCATGAGGGTTAGCGTTAGCAATAACTATTTTATCATCATGCCAAGGATGCACGAACTTAACATATAACCAAGCATCAAAATGATCAACAAAGGGTTTGTAACCCATCAAAACAAGAGATACTTGGCTACTTAAGAAACTTTGACAAAGGGGTAGAGCGAAGGAACCAATACACTTAAGCAACCAAACATGTAAACCCTCATTGGTTCCATAATCCAACAAGCACAACTCCTCTTTTAAGTCAAGCAACATATGAACACTCTCATACTTAAGTGCAAATGCATAAACAATGTTGACCCAAATTAAGTTCCATCCCATGCACTAACTAGCTTCAAGAATGTAATTATTCCCAATTCAAGAGCAGGGTCAAGTACAAAAGTATTCCCCACACAAATTGACAAACATACCTCATTCGAGCACATAGGATCAAGTAATAACACCAAGTAAGAATCACATGAAAGAAAGAGGGTGTTACTACCATACCCATCACAATTTAGACGAACACCGGGGTCAAATGGAAAGGAAAAATATAGCATCGAGTCAAGAGACTCTCATTTGCTCCATTGATTCCACTATTAACATAAAATATGGTACCCACACAAACATGAGTATCATCATATGCAAATAGATAATAGAGAAAGTTGTCATGCACACTAGGGACATCTAAGGTGTTCCTATATGTAAGATCACAACTAGGTTCAAGGATCCTAGCATCCATTACATCACAAGAAGGAACACTCCAAGACATCATGGTAAATTTAAAATAAACTTCACCTTCTCTCAACAAAGAACTCCTACCCCCATAAAATGTACGATCAACAAGATCATACTCAAAGCAAGAGTAAAGAAAGGGGTTTAGGAAACTACCCTTCCCCGTACACAACGTAGGCTCCTCAAGTGGATTGTAAACCCTCAAGAAGGACTTTCCATCATAGGGAAAGGTGTCAACAGATCCATCCAAATGATACTTGTCATCTTGAACACGCATCACTACACAAGTGCCGCAATTCAATTCACTACCGGGGTCAAATGGGAAGGAATTCCATGAACTTGGATTAAGTACTCCCCCTTTTGCCTGATTGTCACTCTTATCTTCTAACAACATACTCCACTCAAAAGCATGGGCATCATCATATGTAAACAAGTAATAGAGAAAGGTGTCCCGCAAATCAACTTCATCTAAGGTGTTTTCATAGGTATGACTACTAATAGGCTCAAAATCATTGGTCATACCATTAAGAATTGTAACACACCAAGAAGAAGAGGTAATGGGAAAAAAAATACCACCTTCCTTTTCATCATAATCCTTCCCTACAAGAGTACTCTCATTTTCCAAGAAGAGATTTCCATCTTTGGGAGGACAATCTTCACACCATAGTGGGTTACTATAGAAAGCATAGCTATCAAGAACTACACTACTCTCATGATTCACACCACTAGGCACATCAATAGGAGTGATTCCATTATCTTTAAACAATATATTGTACTTAAAGAGGGAATGATCAACCATCATGGGAGAATTAAACCATGCAAGTTCACCCTCAAAAAGACACATATCATTTTTAGAAGTATTTTCAAGCACATGATCTCTATGAGCAAAACAAGCAATCGGATCTTTCACAAAAGATATGCTCAAAGAGTCACTCCTATTCAAATGATCAACATTATCATTAGTATCATCAAATTGAGGTTCCTTAATCACATCACAAGATCCATCAATTAGTGAACTACACTCAAATGCAAGTTGATCAACACAATTATCACATGATAATGAACTATCACTCAAAGCATGGGTGTCAACACTAGGTGGACACAAATTGATCTTACTAGAAGAATTAATTCGGTCATCAATAGGATCAACTAGTGTATCCACACTCTCAACATGTACATTATCAACACATGGTAAAGAAGCATTAGGCTCACATAAAGACAAGCTATCACTTACACTTTGTTTATTTACAATTGTAAAAGTGTTAAGTTTAGCTATTGTACCTTGACACTCGCAAGAAAGATCTTCTTTACCTTAGAATGACACTCCCTTAGGAATGTTGAGGCATCCCAAAAGTTCATCCATCACACCTTCAATTGTAGACTCTTTGTTGGGAATTCGTGTTCCTCCATTCATCATGCTTGTACCTACATAAGAATCCTTACAAAGTAAAGGATAAACAAAAAGGTTAGATTGAGATTGTGGCAACCCTATCACTTCACTCCACTCAACCTCTCATTTTTCCACTCTAAGGTTGCCACCTTGCTCTCCCTTACTCCTCTCTATCTTTTGTTTCTCATTTTTCACCTTAGGAGGAGGGAATAGATGTGTTCCCCATTGATCCACAACATACTTGGACCATTTTTGCTCGTTTGGGACCCTATGTTCGTTAAACCAATTGGATCCCAAGCATAAGTGACAATAGTCCATGGGAATTATATCACACCAAACCTCCTCATAGTATTCACCGCTTGTGAAAGAGACCTTTACCGCTTCGGTAACTTTACATCCCTCCATGGTGTATGGATAATGCCTGGATAGTCAGGTTAGTCTCAAGTAGGCTACCATAGATGGAGTGATATAGTTTTGATTGTACCAATCATCGAGGACAAGATAAAACCCCAAAGCCCCACAAATGTAAACTTTTATCCTAAGAAATTGTCTTCTCGGATCAACATTATAAAGCTTTGTGTACCCCTTTGGCACATACTTGAACCTCATAAGCCCTTTCAATTCTTCCCATGTCAAAGGCTTGGCATTTCCATTGAGTGTTCGAAGCGTTCCCACATGTTTCCACCAACTCAATGCAAGACCTTTAAAGTGTAAAAGGGCATACATGGATCGCTCATTACCTCTCAAATCATGGTTTTGGAAATTCTGCTCACATTGCCACTCCTAATTGATATGCCTCGAGATCACGCCTTCCTTCAAATATAGGAAAATTAATCCTTTTGGTACCGGGACCCTTGACACATCCCTCATATCTGCCTTGGTTCCTATATCCCAACAAGTGTGCATTAACATGAGAAGTATAGGATATAGTATCCTTAGACATTAGAGTTGCACACTCTCTTTTTCCCATTGGATGACTTTGACTTGAGCTAGTGTAACCATACACACCGCTTCGACTAGGGTAAGGATTACCACAAGATAAAGAATAGGAATCTTCACGAGCCTTTGGGGCATGCTCCTCATAATTCTTATATAAGAGAGTATTATACCTCACCTCACCTTTATCCTTGGAGTGGGAAGTGTAATATGTTCCGGCATAATCATAGGAACCATCTTCACTCTCGGAGTGGGAGTAAGATCTCTCACATGCTCCATCATCACCATAGGAGCCATCACAAGGTTCGTCGTCCTCTCCATCTTCACCATAAGAGCTATGTTCACCATTTTCCTCATATTCTCCTCCGAAATAGTAGCTCTCATTCCCATTCGGCTCTTGATCATATCATAGCCTCATAATCACCATCATACTCACATCCATAGCCCCCATCATTACAATCATAATATCCCATATCATAGTCACATGGGTCCGAGGCTATTGATGACATGCTACCTTATAACTCCTTTGTACCTACAAAATGAGCAAACAGGGTTAGTAGCAAAAGCTCCTTACCAACACTCGAATTTCCTCACCTTTGAATACCTCACAAATTGGCTTGGAACCTTGCTTCAATCCAGTGGTACACAAGTGTCAATTAAGCTCTTGGTTGGAATATATTTTTGTTTCAAGAAAGACGGATGACTCAATTAAAACAAACGGACCTGAAGTAAAACGAATAAAAGCACAAAAAGAAGTGGCACTAACAAAGTAGAGAATTCAAGAACCAATTATCAACAAGTAGATCAGTTACGAGTTGAGAATTAGTTTAGGAATCTTGAGAACGTTTGAGAATCAAGAAAATGAAACTAAGAAATTAGAACCTAAGATTAGGAACATAAAATGAGATTTCGATCACCAAATGCACTGTTTTCTTCGCCAAATTTGAAGTTCAGCTCGCCAACTTGAAGATGGAATCACCAAACTTAATAGTCTGCCAAGGCAACTCGGCGATCTGGGTGGAAGTTCGGCGGAGCGCCGATTGGACTTGGCGAGCCAAGCTAGCTCGCCCAAAGTTCCAGTGTTTGAGGGCCAACTCGGTGACCAACATGCCCAAAGGGCGAGGCGCCGAGTGGACTAGGTGAGCAAAGTCGAGCTCGCCTAATGTTCCAGCACCTGCTCCTGAAGAACTCCGAATTTGGACTCCTGTGGTCCCCCCTGCACTTTTTCACTTAGTATTTACCCTTCTCGGTAAATTACCTTTTGATGCAATCCAGATTGCCTCAAGAGCATTCACTCAACGCATTGAAGGGTTGCTCACGAAGCTAGGGGTTCTTGAACTTATATTGAGGGGGCAAGGAGGGGATCACATGCGTGGAAGATAGCTTGGGGAAGCAAAGGGACAACTTTGCCCCTTTGGCGAGCAGGAGTCCAGTTGGCGCATCGCCCAATGCCTTGGGCGATGACCCCCAGACCGCCCAAATTTACAGAGTGTGGCTAGAGATGGAGTCCAAGCAGGAACCATCACCAACCAGTCGGCGCACCGCCTAGTCCATTAGGCGAGCCCGACTTGGCTCGCCCTTTTGCCACTTCGGGTCACTTTTGGCTCATTTATGTAATAAAGTCCTAAAACTATAAATAGGCAGTTTAGGGTCATTTTTAGGAAGACTATTTTGAATATTGATGTTGAAAACTGAAAACTCATGTTTGAGTGTTGAGAGCTTGGTAAAGCTTTTGTTGATTGTTGTTTAGAAACGTCGGTTGCTTGGGATATCAATTTCCTCGAGGTCGTCGTAAGAGTTAGGTGCTATAGTTGGATTAGCGACTCAAGGTTTTAGGGTTTAATATACCCTTTTGTTGCTTTTTGTTTCCTCTTGTGTGTCTATCTATCTATCTCTACTTTCTTGTATTTTTCAATTTTCCGCATTGTATTGTGATTCCCTTGTGAGAATTACATCATTTGATATCAGAGCCGAGTTTAGTTTCGTTCCTACGAATCTAGTCTTGGGTTTTGTTGCTATAAAAAAAGTGTTCAAAACGTTTTTGAGAAATTTCTGAAATGGGTTTGGTGATTTGTTTCTTGTTTGAAGTTTCCAAGGTTGGAATAGTGTTCTCCAACTCTATTCGAGTCTCGGACTGAGATTTGACGGAGTTTGGTGCCCTATTGAAGAAACCACCATTGAAGGTTGAAGAAGCTTGAAGAAGATACAAGTGGGTTGTTGAAATCTGGAACTTTTGGTTAGGAATTGAAGGCTAAAAAGCATTGGGGTTTGTTCCCTATATCAAGGAGAGCTTGTATCTCGATTTTCATGAAATTCTGAGCTAAAAATCTAGAGGGTTAATTTTTGGGTCGATATTGTTCTTGAAGTTCTTGAAGAACATTCAAATCCTCAGGTAAGGAATATTCAAAAGAGAAAGGGGTTTGATTCTAAAAGGGAAGAAAGAGAAAGTGTAAAAGTGTTTGTACAAAGGGAATTTACCAAAAAAGGATAAATACTAAAGGACAAGGGCAGAGGGGGACCACAGAGGTTCAATTTTTGGAGTTTTGCAGGTGCAACTTTAGGACATTGGGCGAGCCCTGACCTGGATCACCCAGTCTACTCGGTGCCTCGCCCTTTGGGCAGTTAGGTCGCCGAGTTGGCCTTGTTTTGGCTGGTGCTACTGGAAAATTTGGCGGACTCAACCTGGTTCGGCGAGTCCAATCGGCACTCCGGCGAATTGCCACCCAGATCACCGACCTGCCCCTTTCTCCTGCAAAGTTTGGCGAACCCATCTTCAAGTTGGCGAGCTGAACTGCACTTTTGGCAAAGAAAACAGGTCGTTTGGTGATCAGAAACTCATTTTATGACCCTAATCTCAGGTTCTAATTCCTAGTTTCTTTTCTTTTGATTCTAGTTCGTTTTCAAGATTCCTAAACTGATTTTCAACTCGTAATTACTCTACTTGTTGACTATTGGTTCTTGAATTCACTTCTTTGTTAGTGCCTTTTCTTTTCGTGCTTTTATTCATTTTACTTCGTAGATAACTTCTTGATTCAAGTCTGTTTTGCTTTAATCGAGTTGTCCGTCTTTTCTTTAAAGAAAAATCCATTCTAACCAAGAGTAGGATTGACACCTTTGTGATCATCCGAGTATAAGCAATCTTCAACATTAGCCGTGCCAATTTGGGAGGCAATTGGCACGAGTGATTGTGAGTTCATTTTTACTAACGCTAACGTTGTTTGTTGTTTTTGTGAGTTGTTTTTTTTTAGGTACAAAGGAGTTATAGGGAAGCATGTCCTCAATAGCCTCGGACCCATTTGACTATGATATGGGAGACTATGATTGTAATGATGGGGGCTATGGATGTGAGTATGATGGTGATTATGGAGGCTATGGTGATAGCCATGATCAAGGGCCGAATAGGAATGAGAGCTACTATCCCGGAGGAGAATATGAGGAAAATGGTGAACATAGCTCTTATGGTGAAGATGGAGAAGAAAAGAACCTTGTGATGGCTCCGATGGTGATGATGGAGCATGTGAGAGATCTTACTCCCACTCCGAGAGTGAAGATGGTTCCTATGATGATGCCGGAACATGTTACACTTCCCACTCCAAGGATGAAGGTGAGGTGAGGTATAATACTCTCTTATATAATAATTATGAGGAGCATGCCCCTAAGGCTTGTGAAGATTCATATTCTTTATCTTGTGGTAATCCTTACCCTAGTCGAAGCAGTGTGTATGGTTACACTAGCTCGAGTCAAAGCCATCGATGGGAAGAAGAGAGTGTGCAACTCTATTGTCTAAGGATACTATATCTTATACTTCTCATGTTAATGCACACGTGTCTGAATATAGGAACCAAGGCAGATATGAGGGATGTGTCAAGGGTCTCGGTACAAAAAGGGTTAGTTTTCCTATCTTTGAAGGAAGGCGTGATCCTGAGGTGTTTCTTGATTGGGAGTGGCAATGTGAGCGAACTTTCCAAAACCATGATTTGAGAGGTAAAGAGCGACCCCTGTGCGCCCTTCTACACTTAAAAGGTCTTGCATTGGGTTGGTGGAATCAAGCGGGAAAGCTCCGAACACTCAATGGAAATACCAACCCATTGACATGGGAAGAATTGAAAGGACTTATGAGGTCAAGTATGTGCCAAAGGGGTACACAAAGCTTTATAATGTCGATCCGAGAATACAAGTTCTTAGGACAAAGGTTGACATTCGTGGGGCTTTGGGGATTGATCTTGTCCTCGATGATGGGTACAATCAAAACGACATCGCTCCATCTATGGTAGCCTACTTGGGACTACCTCGACTATCCAGGCGATATCCATACACCATGGAGGGATGTAAGGTTACTGAAGGGGTAAAGGTCTCTTTCACACTCGGTGAATACTATGAGGAGGTTTGGTGTGATATAATTCCCATGGACTTTTGTCACTTATGTTTGGGAGCCAATTGGTTTAACGAACATAGGGTCCCAAACGAGCAGAAATGGTCCAAGTATGTTGTGGATCAATAGGGAACACATCTATTTCCTCTTCCTTAGGTGAAAAATGAGAGACAAAATATTGAGAGGACTAAGGGAGAGCAAGGTGGAAACCTTAGAGGGGAAAAAGGAGAGGTTGAGTGGAGTGAACTGAGAGGGTTGCCACAATCTCAATCTAACCTTTTTGTTCATCCTTCACTTGGTAAGGATTCTTATGTAGGTACAAGCGTGATGAATGGAGGAACACGAGTTCCCAACAAAGAGCCTACAATCGAAGGTGTGATGGATGCACTTGTGGGATGTCCCAACATTCCTACGGGAGTGTCATTCCAAGGTAAAGAAGATCTTCCTTGCGGGCGTCAAGGTACAATAGCTAAACTTAACACTTTTACCATTGCAAATGAACAAAGTGTAAATGATAGCTTGTCTTTAAGTGAGCCTAATGTTTCTTTACCATGTGTTGATAATGTACATGTTGAGAGTGTGGAGACACTAGTTGATCCTATTGATGACCAAATTGATTCTTCTAGTCAGATCGATTTGTGTCCACCTAGTGTTGACACCCGTGCTTTGAGTGATAGTTCATTATCTTGTGCTAATTATGTTGATCAACTTGCTTCTGACTGTAGTTCACTAATTGAGGGATCTTGTGATGTGATTAAGGAACCTCAATTTGGTGATACTAATAATAATGTTGATCATTTGAATAGGAGTGACTCTTTGAGCATATCTTTTGTGGAAGATCCGATTGCTTGTTTTGCTCATAGAGATCATGTGCTTGAAAATGCTTCGAAAAATGATATGTGTCCTTTTGAGGGTGAACTTGCATGTTTTAATTCTCCCATGGTGCTTGATCATTCCCTCTTCCAGTACAATATCTTATTTCAATATGATGAAATCACTCCTAGTGATGTACCTAGTGGTGTGAATCATGAGAGTAGTGTAGTTCTTGATAGCTATACTTCTTATAGTAACCCACTATGGTGTGAAGCTTTTCCTCCCAAAGATGGAAATCTCTTCTTGGAAGATGAGAGTACTTTTGTGGGGAAGGAATGTGATGAGGAGGAAGGTGGTGTTTGTTTTCCCATTACCTCTTCTTCTTGGTGTGTTTCAATTCTTAATGGTATGACTAATGATTTTGAGCCTATTCGTAGTCATACCTATGAAGACACCCTAGAGGAAGTTGATTTGCGAGACATCTTTCTCTATTACTTGTTTACATATGATGATGCTCATGCTTTTGAGTGGAGAATGTTGTTAGAAGATAAGGGTGCCAATCGGGCAAAAGGGGAAGTATTTAATCCAAGCTCATGGATTTCCTTTCCATTTGACCCTTGTAGTAATTTGAGTTGTGGCACTTGTGAAGTGATGCTTGGTCAAGATGACAAGTATCATATGCTGCTTGACAAAAGGGAGGTCTTGTGCTTGTTTGAATGTTGAACCAATGAGGGCTTACATATGAAGTTGTTTAAGTGTATTGGTTCCTTCGCTTAAGTAGCCACGTATCTACTACTTTGATGGGTTACAAATCCTTTGTTGACCATTTTGATGCTTGGTTATATGTTATGTTTGTACATCCTTGGCATGGAGACAAAATAGTTATTGCTAATGCTAACCCTCATGCCATGAGGATCTTATTGTTGTTTGCTCTCCCTATGGTTTTGCAAGGTTTGGATTCGAGGACGAATCCTTTTCAAGAAGGGGAGAATGATGCAATCTAAATTGCCTCAAGAGCATTCACTCAACGTATTGAAGGGTTGTTGACGAAGCTAGGGGTTCTCGAGCTTATATTGGGGGCAAGGAGGGGATCACATGCATGGAAGATAGCTTGGGGAAGCAAAGGGACAACTTTGCCCCTTTGGCGAGCAGGAGTCCAGTTGGCGCATCGCCCAATGCCTTGGGCGATGACCCCCAGACCGCCTAAAGTTACAGAGCGTGGCTAGAGATGGAGTCCAAACAGGAACCATCGCCGACCAGTCGGCGCACCGCCTAGTCCATTAGGCGAGCCCAACTTGGCTCGCCCTTTGGCCACTTCGGGTCACTTTTGGCTCATTTATGTAATAAAGTCCTAAAACTATAAATAGGCAGTTTAGGGTCATTTTAAGAAAGACTATTTTGAATATTGATGTTGAAAACTGAAAACTCATGTTTGAGTGTTGAGAGCTTGGTTAAGCTTTTGTTGATTGTAGTTTAGAAACGTCAGTTACTTGGGATATCAATTCCCTTGAGGTTGTCTGGTCGTAAGAGTTAGGTGCTATAGTTGGATTAACGAATCGAGGTCTTAGGATTTAATATATCCTTTGGTTGCTTTTTGTTTCCTCTTGTGTGTCTATCTATCTATCTTTACTTTCTTGTATTTTCAATTTTCCGTATTGCATTGTGATTCCCTTGTGAGAATTACATCACCTTTTGTATAAACACTTATCCACTTTCTCTTTCTTCTCTTTTGGAATCAAACTCCTTTTTGAATATTCTTTCCTTTGAAGATTTGAATGTTCTTCAAGAACTTCAAGAACAAGGTGAAGACCCAAAAATTAACCCTCTAAATTTTTAGCTCGAAATTTCATGAAAATTGAGATACAAGCTCTCCTTGATATGGAGAACAACACCCAATACTTTTTAGCTCTCAATTCTTTGCCAAAACTTCCAGATTTCAAAACTCACTTGTGTTTTCTTCAAGCTTCTTCAAGCTCCAATGGTGGTTTCTTCAATAGTGACCCAAGACCCTTCTAATCTCAGCCCTAGACTCAAATAAGGTTAGGGAACAATAATCTACCCTTGGAAACTCCAAAGAAGACTCAAATCAACAAGACCCATTTTGGAATTTCTTCAAAAACGATTTTCTCTTTTTTTTTTGTATTTATAACAAATCCAAGACTAGAATCGTAAGAATGAAACTAAGCCTTGCTCTGATACCAAATGATATAATTCTCAAAAGGGAATTACGGATAAAATGCGGAAACAAAAGAAAGATAACAGAAGAGATACAAGAGAAGGAACAATTGGCAACTAAAGGATATATTAAATCCAATTGCAATCCTAAACAAGCACCTAATCAAGATAAATAGATTGACACAAGAAAAGGAAATCAAGAGCAACCTAAAGGAATACTAAACCTAAAGACCTCAATCGATTAATCCCAATCAATCACTGAATCTCTTACGAAGACCTCAAGGAAATTGAATCTCCAAGTAACCCCCGTTTCTAACAAAGTTTAACAAAAGCTTTACCAAGCTCTCAAGTCTCTCAAAGGAGATCCAATTCATCAATCATTCATTTTCAAAATAGTCTAATCTAAAATGAACCTAAAATGCCTATTTATAGTTTTAGGGCCTTAATACACAAAAGGGCCCAAAAGTGACCCGAAATGACCAAAGGGCGAGCCAAGTCGGGCTCGCCTAGTGACTCGGGTACTCGCCCATGGGGTTTGGCAATGGATCCTGCTTCTGGCACACACTGGAACATTAGACGGTATGGGGTCATCGCCCAATCCACTTGGCGATGAACCAATGGTCCTCCTGATCGGCAAAGGGTAGTGTTGTCAACTGTCCTCCCTTCGTTCGCCCAAGGGATCTTCCACGCACGTGATCCTTTGTTTTCCACCAATACGAGCCCAAGAGCCTCCATCCTTGTGAACAACTCTTCAATACATTGGAGTTCCCAAGCTTGGCTATGAGTCAAAGGTTTTGAGGCAATCTGGATTGCATCACTTGGCACTTAAGTATGAGAGTGTTCATATGCTGCTTGACTTAAAAGGGGAATTGTGCTTGTTGGAATGTGGAACCAATGTGGGTTTACCTGTGTGGTTGCTTAAGTGTATTGGTTCCTTCACTCTACCCCTTTGTCAAAGTTTCTTAAGTAGGGAAGTATCTCTTGTTTCGATGGGTTACAAACCCTTTGTATCACATTTTGATGCTTGGTTATATGTTAGGTTCGTGCATCCTTGGCATGATGATAAAATAGCTATTGCTAACGCTAACCCTCATGCCATGAGGATCTTGTTGTTATTTGCTTTCCCTATGGTTTCACAAGGTCTGGATTCGAGGATGAATCCTTTTCAAGAAGGGGAGAATGATGCAATCCAGATTGCCTCAAGACCTTTGACTCATAGCCAAGCTTGGGAACTCCAATGTATTGAAGAGTTGTTCACAAGGATGGAGGCTCTTGGGCTTGTATTGGTGGCAAACAAAGGTTCACATGCGTGGAAGATCGCTTAGGGAAGTGAACGGAAGAAAGTGGACAACACTGCCACTTTTGGCGAGCAGGAACCAGTCGGCGCATCGCCCAATGGCTTGCGAGATATCCCCAGCTCGGCTAAAGCTCCAGAACAGGCTGGAAGCAGGAACCAAGCAGGATCCATCGCAAAACCCTTTGGGCGGATCTCCGAGCCACTAGGTGAGCCCAACTTGGCTCACCCATTGACAATATCGGGTCACTTTTGGGCCCTTTTATGTAATAAAGTCCTAAAACTATAAACAGGCAGTTTAGGGTCATTTTAGAGTAGACTATTTTGAATATTGATGAATGATGAATTGGATCAACTTTGAGAGACTTGAGAGCTTGGTAAAGCCTTTGTTGAACTTTGTTTAGAAACGGGGGTTGCTTGGACATTCAATTTCCTTGAGGTCTTCGTAAGAGATTCGGTGCTTGATTCAGATTAATCGATTGAAGTCTTTAGGTTTAATATACCTTTAGGTTGCTTTTGATTTCCCTTTCTTGTGTCAATCTATTTATCTTGATTAGGTGCTTGTTTAGGGATTGTAATTGGATGTTTTAGGATTTAATACATCTTTTAGTTGCCAATTGTTCCTTCTCTTGTATCTCTTCTTCTATCTTTCTTTTTGCTCTGCATTTTCTTCGTAATTCCTTTTGAGAATTACATCAGGAATTATATCTTGGTGAAGGGGGAGAACAAGAAGAAGGTTGTGAAGAAGATGCCCAAGAAGAGGATGAGTTTGAAGGTGATGAAGATGAGGGACAAGATCCATGTGAGGGAAAAGATATTGCTGTTCCTAATGGCAGGAAGGTTCCAATTGAAGAAGCTTGGCCTCAAGAAGGAGAGTATACCATTCCTATATATGTGGTGAGGTGAGTGATGATTAGCAAGGCCATGGATGATCCAAGCCAAAGAGAGAACCTATTTCACTCCAAGTGCCTTATCAAGGATAATGTGTGTTCCTTAATCATTGATAGTGGGAGTTGTGCAAATGTTGCTAGCACCGCTTTAGTGGGATTCTTGAAACTTCCTACCACTAAGCATGCTACACCTTACAAGCTTAAATGGTTGAGTGAGTGTGGAGAATTGAGAGTTCATAGACAAGTGTTGATCAAGCTTAAATTTGGGAAGTACCAAGATGAAGTTCTATGTGATGTAGTCCCAATGCAAGCTTATCATGTGCTACTCGGGAGACCTTGGTAATATGATCGTTCAACCAAGCATGAAGGGAGGACCAACAAGTATTCAGTTAAGTTGGATGATCATAAATATGTCCTTCACCCTATGTCACCCTCTCAAGTCAATGAAGTGTATCAAAGGATGAGTGAGTTGAGGGATAACAGGAAGAGTGAGGAGGAACATGTGGAAGATGAGAGCAATGAAGGGGAAGAAAGGAGAAAGTTGAAGGGAAAGGCTCAAGTATTGTTGGCCAATTACAAGGAGATAAGGAAGGAAGTGGAGGCGAAGAGTTCTTTGATCCTTATCACCCATAGAGATCATGTGTTACAAACTAACCAATCTCATTCTTCCCTTCCCAATTCTATTTCCTTTCTTTTGCAGGATTGTGAGGATGTCCAAAGGAGCTTCCAGGTGGATTGCCCCCTCTTCGGGGAATTGAACATCAAATTGATTTTGTGTCGGGTTCACAATTCCCAAACAACCCGGCATATCAAAGCAATCCAGAGGAAACCAAGGAGCTACAAAGGCAAGTTGAGGAACTCCTCAACAAGGGTCATCTGAAGGAGAGCATGAGTCCATGTGCCGTACCAGTTCTATTGGTTCCAAAGAAAGATGGAACATGGTGCATGTGTGTTGATTGTCTAGCCATCAACAAGATTACGGTAAAGTATTGTCATCTTATCCCTAGGTTAGATGATATGCTTGATGAGTTGAATGGTTCTTGTGTGTTTTCAAAGATTGATCTTAGGAGTGGTTATCATCAAATCCGGATGAACCCTGGTGATGAATGGAAAACCGCATTCAAGACCAAGTTTGGCCAATATGAATGGTTGGTGATGCCCTTTGGTCTCACTAATGCTCCTAGTACTTTTATGCGCCTCATTAATCATGTGATGAAACCTTTCATAGGGAAATTTGTAGTTGTCTATTTTGATGATATCTTGATTTATAGAAAGACCATGCATGATCATGTTGAGCATTTGAGATGTGTGTTTGATGTGCTTAGGAAGGAACAACTTTATGCTAATCTTGAAAAATGTTCATTTTATGTTGATGAAGTTTTTTTCTTGGGTTTTGTTGTGAGCTCAAGAGGGGTTGAGGTTGATGAGTCTACAATAGACGCTATTAAGAATTGACCAATTCTGAAATCCATAAGCGATGTTAGAATCTTTCATGGGTTGGCTAGTTTTTATAGGCGGTTTGTCAAAGGTTTTAGTACCATTGTAGCCCCTTGACCGAGGTAATCCGAAAGGATAAACCTTTTAAATGGAGAGAGGAAAAAGCCAAAGCTTTTGAAGCTTTAAAATCCATGCTTAGTTCCACTCCTTTGTTGCAATTACCCAATTTTGATAAAATGTTTGAAGTGGAATGTGATGCTAGTAAAGTAGGCATTGGAGCCATCTTAATGCAAGACCAAAAACCCATTGCTTATTTTAGTGAAAAGCTAAAAGGTGCTACTTTGAATTATTCCACTTATGATCTTGAGTTGTATGCTTTGATTAGAGCATTGGGTAATTGGAAACACTACTTGTGGCCCAAGGAATTTGTCATTAGGACTGACCATGAGTCCCTAAAGAAGATTTGAGCCCAAGGAAAGTTGAACAAGAGGCACGCCAAATGGATTGAAATCCTTGAAACTTTCCCTTATGTAATCCAATACAAAAAGGGGAAGGAAAATGTGGTGGCCGATGCCTTATCTAGAAAACATGTGTTGATAAATACTTTGTCTTCCAAATTGATTGGTTTTGAATGTTTGAAGACATTGTATCCCAAGGACCCCGTGTTTGCTCAAATCTTCAAAGATTGTGAGGAATGGGAGAGGGAAAGGTGGATGAGGGATAGATCTTCTACTCCCTATTCCAAGTTTGATGGTTTCTTGTTCAAAGGCAAGAGAAAAGTGCCTATGAGCTCTTGGAGAGAATTATTTGTGAGGGAGGCACACAATGGGGGATTAATGGGTCATTTTGGTATTGATAAAACTAGGGGAATTCTTGAGGAACAATTATATTAGCCTAAAATGCACAAGGATGTTGTTCGCATTTGTGGCCAATGTATTGAATGTCGAAGTGCTAAGTCTTGCCTCCTTCCCCATGGTTTATACACCCCACTCCCCACCCCTCAAATACCTTGGCTTGATATTTTCATGGATTTTGTTTTGGGTTTGCCGAGGACAAAAAGAGGTAGAGATAGCATCTTTGTTGTTGTTGATCGACTTTCAAAGATAGCTCATTTCATTCCATGTCATAAATGTGATGATGCTTCCAGTGTGGCATCTTTGTTTGTTGAGCATGCTGTTAAATTGCATGGAATTCCTCAAACCATTATAAGTGATAGGGATCCAAAATTCCTTAGTCACTTTTGGAAGGAATTGTGAGGTAGACTTGGTACCAAATTGTTGTTCTCAACTTCTTGTCACCTACAAACCGATGGCCAAATTGAAGTTGTGAATAGGACCTTGGGTTCTATGCTTCGTGTCGTGGTGCATGGCAAGTTGGCCTCATTGGCCTTTAGTTGAATTTGCTTATAATCGAGTTATTCATAGAACTATTGGCATGACTCCATTTGAAGTGGTATATGGTTTTAACCCCCTAACCCCTTTAGATCTCACTCCTCTTTCTCAAGATGTTGTCTTAAGCTTAGATGGGAGAAAAAGGGCTTGAATCCATGAAGAAACTTCATGAAAAGGTGCGACTGCACCTAGAAAAGAAGAACCAAGAAATCGCTAAAAAATGTGAACAAGGGCCGTAAGAGGATTGTGCTTGAACCGGGTGATTGGGTGTGGGTGCACTTTCGCAAGGAACGATTTCCCACCCATCGGAAGACGAAATTGATGCCAAGAGGTGATGGTCCATTTCAAGTGCTTGAAAGGCTCAATGACAATGCATACAAGGTTGATCTTCCTTCGGAGTATCAAGTGCACAACACTTTCAATGTTTGCGACCTTTCTCCATTTTCAACTCTTGAGGATGATGATCCATCGAATTTGAGGATAAATTCTTTTCAAGAAGGAGAGAATGATGCAATCCGGATTACATCACGACCATTCACTAGAAGCCAAGCACGAGACCTTCAAAGGATGCAAGGGTTATTCATGAAATTAGAGGTCCTCGAGATGGTGTTGATGGAGAACAAAGGATTTCATGCCTTGAAAATTACATGGGGGAGTACTGACCCTTTTGGTGAGCCAGAGCCAATCGGCGGATCGCCCAAGGGCTTGGGCGATGACCCCAGCTCGCCCAAAGTTACAGAACGTGGCTAGGAGCAGGAACCATCACCAAACAGAAGGGCTAGTCACCGAGTCCACTAGGCGAGCCCGACTTGGCTCGCCCATTATCATTTTCGGGTCACTTTTGGCCTTTTTATCTAAAACTATAAATAGCTAGTTTTGGTTCATTTTTAGATTTAGACTATTTTGAATATTGAAGATTGAAAACTCATGTATGAGTGTTGAGAGCTTGGTTAAGCTTTTGGTTGATTATTGTTTAGAAACGAGGGTTGCAAGGTGACATTTGTGGAGCTTTGGGGTTTGATCTTGTCCTCGATGATTGGTACAATCAAAACTACATCACTCCATCTATGGTAGCCTACTTGAGACTACCTCGACTATCAAGGCGTTATCCATACACCATGGAGGGATGTAAGGTTACCGAAGCGGTAAAGGTCTGTTTCACACGCGGTGAATACTATGAGGAGGTTTGGGGTGATAAAATTCCCATGGACTGTTTTCACTTATACTTGAGAGCCAATTGGTTTAACGAACATAGGGTTCCAAACGAGCAAAAATGGTCCAAGTGTGTTGTGGATCAATGGGGAACACATCTATTCCCTCCTCCTAAGGTGAAAAATGAGAGAAAAGATTGAGAGGAGTAAGGGAGAGCAAGGCGGCAACCTTAGAGTGGAAAAAGGAGAGGTTGAGTGGAGTGAAGTGAGAGGGTTGCCACAATCTCAATCTTTAATTGGCTCGTATTTCCCTGCTCTTGATGACCCGCTATTTGTGAACCTTGGCTTTCACTTCTTTGCCCAAACTGATTGCCCCTAAACCCTTGAAACCGTGGTGGAGCACTAGATGTAGAGTAGAAAGATGATGGCCTAGGCGGTCTGTTAAAGAACCGAGGCCTAAACTCACCTTGGGGGTGTAAACTGCCCCATGGATCTGGCCCTCTTAGAATACCCTGTTTCCGACTCTTGTGTACTTCTTCTTTGCCTTTGATCCTCCAACTTTTGCGCAAAAGATTGCATCCTTGATATATCCATATCTTTATTCAACAAAGCAATGGTACAGATAATCTCTAACCAGATTTGAATCTAATCTATCCACATATCGATGAACTCTATCCTCCATAGTAGCTACTACATTAGGAGCATACCTGGCCAAGGAATTAAATTTGAGACTGCACTCTCTCACGCTCATACTTCCTTGGTGGAGATTTAAGAACTGATCCGCACGGGCCTCTCGGATCTCCAATGGCAGATAATGGTCAAGGAATGCCTTTTTGAAATCTTTCCACATAGCTGAAGATGCATTTGTTCCCCTAGATTGCTTCCAAGCTTCATACCACAATATAGCCACACCCTTTAATCTATATGTTGCTAGCTCAAGTGCTTCTTTACCGCTTACATGCATAACATCCAAAGTGCGTTGGATCTGATCTATAAAGTCTTGTGGATCTACATTAGGATCTGAATCGGTGAATGATGGAGGGTCCAAATTAAGAAAATCATGTATCCACGTGCCCGATGCTCTATCTACCCCACTAGTGCCTGCAACTGGACCTTATTGCCTTTGGCTATGGCCAGCAACTATACGAGTCAATAGTTGGACTGCATTCTTTATGTCTTGCTCGGTAGCATTAATAGGGGGTTCTTGAGGTGCAGCTTCCCTCCTTAGATATTCTGAAGATGGAGGGGTCGGGGAATTCTGTGATAGAGACTCATCTTGAGCCTCACTTTGAACAGTTTGACTAGGTGGTGGTGGTTGGCTGGTCCCTTCTTGGGTAGCCACATCTACTCGTTTACCTGTACTTTTACTCCTTCTCGTAACCGGCATATTAACAATTTAGAAGTTATATATGATTCACCTACAACATTGGTTCTATTGCACAATCTAAGAAATGAAAGAAAAAAGACAACTCCTACATGTCCCATAGCCTCTTGTTTATAAATGTGGTGCACAACACATCAATAAGCAAGACTCTACACAGACACGGCTTTGTAGACTCCCTAGGATGACCTGCTCTAATACCACTTTTAACACGCCTCAAGTCCCATTAAGACGGACAGGCACCCGATGTCCTAAAGTCCTGAGAGAACCAACATGTAACATGTGCTTACTATGCATATAACTATGACAATCTTAAGGTTGAACCAAGTTCACAAAGGATGCAGTGATACGAACCAACATAAGTAGACCCAAAACTTATATACAAGACTTGGCCGTTGAGGCCACAACTTGTTAAGACACAAGACACAACTGAACTATATACATTAGTCTACAAAGCCTCTAAAAGATAGAAAACCTTAGTTTCTGGCGGGACAAGGCCCCGCCTTACCCTTAACTATCATACAACAACAATATAGGTGCCAAAGACTCGGTAAGCCCCGAATCAACCTAGAGCTTCACCAATAGCAGCTGAGTACCTGTGCTCCTACTAAAGAGGTCTACTAGCTGGAGTACCTATGCCTGCAGCATGAAATGCAGCATCCCCGTAAGGGACGTCAGTACCAAAATAATGTACTGAATATGTAAGGCAATAGCATATGTAAAACAAGGCTCAAATGACATCAGTATCCGTATATAAGTGCATAGATCAGAATAGGAAACCACCTTTGTTACTCTTGTTGGATCATGTATGTTGCATTCATTTCTTTACTTTTCTCTGTATGTTATGATCTTTATAAGGCAGGTGATACAAATGACCAGTTGATCAGTGGTAGAAGAGGATGACCCATGCTAGGAATTTTAACCCCTGGGATGCTGTCCTCATAATGACACAAATCGGGATCGGCCAATGCTAGGCTTTCGCCCCTGAGCTGCCACCCTTCTATACTAATTGGGATCGACCCATGCTAGGCATTTGACCCTTGGCTGCCACCTTTAATTATACAGATTGCTTCACTTAATTCCTTTAATATTTTAGATTTTTGTTTTGATGGTCATAATCATTTTTGAGATTTGGAACCATGGACCAGTAGTAGAAGACATGAAAATAGTGACTCCAAGGCAGTAACTATGACGTAAGGAGCTATGTAACATCAATGTATTACTTATGAGCTTAAATGTCACAATTGACTTCAATTGACTAAGAGGAGAATTTACCAAGCTTACTGTTGCGAATGCCATTTCTATATTAGCACATAGGAGGATAATTATACAAATGTAGAGTAATGAACACATAATGAAGTGATTCAATACACTAAGAAGGGGGGAAATATTATTAGCTATATTGGAGATCGTATGTTGCCACCATGTTTCCTTGACTAGGAATAGAGCTTAGGAAACTCAATTTTTTGATATTAATCACAATAATCAGATTTCATGCTAAAGAATATGGAATCGAATAGCCTTACATACCTTGCTGTATAACTCAGATATTACAAGGAAGTAGCCTCCTTCCTTTCAGATTATTAATCTACAATGAAATAAGTAAAAACTAGTATTAGTAGCTAATCAACACATTTGGCTACTTAACCTCACAAAAATGGTAGCCCGGCAGCGGGCCCATAATTTATCAAATCAAGGACGTTGTTCAATTTTACTTCTCCTCGAATTACATCCACATACCAACGTGGAGTGAGTAGTAAGCCTACACAACATTCAGTTGGGCGGTGTATCACCACACCCTCCTATATTTCAATATAAAATATTCACACCTTTCCCCAACATCAACCATGCAGTCCCCACATATACACATAAAACAGCCCAAATTATTCATTATCATAGCAACCAAATATTGAACTCACCATCCCTTGAGTTCTTAATAACAACACACATGTAATTCTTCATCCAAACTCGTGCATAAGGAAGATAGAAAAAAGGAGCAGTCACCTTACCTCAATTTATGCAACTTTCCCTTTTAACTTGGAATCTTCAAGAACTTCAACTTCCCTTCACAGTGAGCAGTAACTTGTGGACACATTCTGCCCTTGTACTTATACTTGAGCATGAATAACAAGTTTTTCTAATCATCCATGGGAGAATTAAGCTAAATCAATAAGTATTTTTACTTACCTTAACTTGAAAAGATGAGGGTTTCTTCAAGAACCCTAGAAGAAATTTGAGGCTGCTGTTTTAATCCTTAAGAAAAGAGAGAGAGAGAGAGAGAGAGAGCTGGAGTTAATTCTAAATTTATGGGTTTAAATGGAGTGGAAATAGCAGCCAATATTTATCTTATATTGAGCTTTCTTCACCTTTAAGAATATCCTCTAGAACTTCCTTCTTTGTAGCTTCATTTTCAGCCACTAATTGGTCAAGTAGGTGATGCACCTGCTTATGTACATCAAGCTGCTCTAAAGGTCAAAGTAGGTTCGAGTCCACGGGAAGTTGTGCAAATCTTGGATACTTCATTGGATCCTCTTATTCCATTCTATACTCTTCCTTGTACCTGTCTGGCTTATGGGAGTGTGCTTGGATTTTACTTTTAGCTTGCGCACGAGTGTACCCGTCGGGTTTATGGGAGCCCGGTCGGATTTAGTTAGTAATTCTCCTTTTCTTTGAATGTTAGTACACTCGTGTGCATACATGTTAGATTTCACGTTCCTATTTCTAGTAGTATTTTAGATTCTCGCATTTCATATTATTTTTGCTTTTTTTCTACCTATGAGGCCTACTGGGTACCTATTATTTTGGTACTCATACTACACTCTTGATCTGTTTTCGTGATGCAGGTCCGAGCACCAGCTACCAGCGTTGACATCGAGCCTGCACTAGTCTGATCCGGAGACAGGTGTGAGCACTTGGCATTTTCTGCTATACCAGTCTCCATCTATATATTGACTTGTCTTTTGCTTTTTGAGACAGTCTTGTTTCTGTGGTCCACTTTTGGGACTTGTACTCATTTTTTTAGTAGCTCTGTACATGTGACTTCTAGGTTCTAGAAAGGATCTCTTATTTGTATATATATTTTGGCTTGCTTCTACTTCTTCATATACTATTCCTGTTATTTATGTTATTGTTTTAGTTTGAGTTTAGTTTTCTGCCCTCAATCCCATTACTTGTAGTTTCGAGATTCAGGTTGGCTTGCGTACTGGTGGGTTATAGTAGGTGTCATCATGACTTGAGAAATCGGGTCACGACATGTTGGTATTAGATCCCCTAGGTCACCGGTCTTACTTGTACATAGCTAACGTCTTGTAGAGTCTTGCGGATTGGTGCGGAGACATCCATGACTTATCTTCGAGAGGCGACAGGATGTCGTTAGGAAGATTTTGTATTTTGTATCATTTCCGTGCATCATATGTTTAATTGGTTTCATGGGATCTCACTTGTTTCACTCTTTCACAGGATGGCTCGTACCCGCGGTAGAGTGGCCAGTGTTGATCCACCTGGGCTGACCTTATAATACTTGATACGGTACATTTCGATATGATTCTAGACATGGACTGGTTATCCCCTCACCCTGCGGTCTTGGATTGCTACGCCAAGACCTTTACCTCAGCCATGCCTGGCATTCCTCTGGTGTTGTGGTAGGGTGCCTATAGCCAAGCTCCGACGGGGATTATCTCTTTCATGTGGGCTCAACAATTGGTTGCTTCTGGTTGTATACTTATTTGAACGATGTGCAAGATGTTAGTAGGGAGAGCCCTTCAATTGCTAGCCTACCATTCACCAAGATGTGCATGATTTCACCAAATTTTGTGATCATTGTCAAAGAGAAGGAGGTAATTGAAGGAAGCAAGAACTGCCACTTACTCCTATTCAGGTAATTGAACTCTTCGATGCTTGGGTCCTTGACTTTGTGGGTTTATTTGTGAGTTTGAATGGAATGAAGTACATACTTGTGGCGGTTGACTATATCGCATCAAAAGGGGTGGAAGTTGTTGCACTTTCAAACAACGAAGGAAAGAGTGTCACCGCATTCTTGAAAAAGAATACCTTCTCCAGATTTTGTACAAGAAGGGCAATTATCAGCGAGATTCTCACTTTTGTAATAGTTGTTCAAGACATTACTTGAGAAGTATGGTGTTTGACACAGCGTAGCAACTCTTTATCATCCAGAGTCTTGTCACTTACCTATAGAGTTAGAGCATAAAGTGATGCGGGCACTCAAGAACTTTAATCCAGACTGGGATGTTGCATAAAATTAAAGGTTGAATGAGTTGAATGAATTTGATGAGTTTCACCTAAAAGCATATAAAAGTTCAGTCTTGTATAAGGAAAAGATGAAGAAGTATCGTGATCAAAAGAGAAGGAGCTCAAATCAAAGTGGGCGAGACCATTCAAAGTTGTAATGTTTGCTACATGTGTAAGAAGGAAAGAAATATCTGCAAAATTTCAAAGAAAAGAGGGTAATACTGTTCCCATCTACGTGTCGTCGTTCATTCAACGAACCGTAGATGGCGTCTGTAGAATCTAAGTCCTAACACATCTACACCTTTAAGTCGACGGATGCACAGTACGAACTGTATAAACTTTGACCCCAGGTATGTTTAGTGAATTTTTTCTAAGTGTTGTAGAACAACGGAGGTCATCTACGGTTCGTAGGAATGACTGTGTAAATATGTGAAAAAATTACTCCAAATTGTGTTCTTCACTTAGGGTTTGTGATGGTGCTATTTGTTGTTGTAATTAAATGATAAGTGTAAGCATTAAGAATAACTAAATTACATTGAAAATTATTATGTTAAAATGCATATTTGTGATGGAATAAGCTGATATGATGTTGAAAATGTGTTCATACAAAGGTTGTCCTAAGAACTGCTAATATTGGGGTTGATGACTTGATCTACGGGACGTATGAGTCCTACGGCCCGTGGATCAAGTCTCGTCATCTTGAAGCATAAAAAGTAGCCCAAGTTAGGAATGACGATTTGGATTACAGTCTGCAGAACCTATGACAGACCGTACTGGTGAACCATCATTCCAACATCAAAAACTAAAAAAGTTTAATTCCTTTCCTACGATTGGGTCCTATAAGAACCAACCGTAGGAACAAAACAGTGTAATTTTCTACAATTTTTATTTTCTATTTCTTTTGGTTTCATAGTTTGATTTTCATTCGTTTCTTGCTTTGTTTTGTATGTTTGGGTACTAATGACTTTTCCATAGGTACTATGCCACCGTAGAATACCAACACTTATGGAAGAATGTCAAAATCCACCACACCTTCGACCCAACTTCAACTTATTGAAGAACGCACTGATAATGAACTCAGTGGGTCTGAATTTGACCCTAGCCTACAGGATGACTCACCAAAGGCACCGAGGACAACACGTCAGAAGTCCAAGAAACTAGAATATATTCCGGTGCCGAATGAGTCAGACTCCTCCCGCCATGATGGTGCTTCCAGTCTGAGGAGGGAGTTAAGAGTTCGGAAGTTGAACACACATTCAACCACCTTCGGTAGATACAAATGGGCTAGAAAGTTCTAGTTTTATATGGTAATAGGTAGGTGTAAGACCACTGATCAAATAGTAACAGTGGTAGAATGAACTCAACTTGCCGACAAAATATTCAAACCAAACATATCGGGTTTAGTTACAGAGAGGGTCATCATAGAATGAGTAGTGTCACTATTAAAGCGTAAAAGCCATAATTATAAAATAACAAAGAAAGAAAAAAAATAACCTGAATAGATGACTATTGTGGCTAACTGGTGCTAGATCTAGCAGCTTAAGTTCAATCAAGTTTATCAGGATTTATAGCTGAAAATGAAGGAGACAACACCATCCTGCAATAACAAAAATTGCACAATTGACCAAAACGCATCAATAAACACCTCCCCTTTAATTTGTTAATGGCACATACCGCAACTTCTTTTAATGCAGATTTAAGTTTGATAACGAGCTCATATTCAATCCCCTTAAATTTGTTAAGGGCAAAGTCATGTAACTCCCTACAACTCTCACTAGCACAGTAGTTCAGAGCTTTTACACAAGATCTCAGAGCTTCCTTCTCACCATGCTTAAGGAATGCCTTTTTCTTCAGAAGGACATCAGATGTAAGATTTTGGAATAGCAAAAGCAAACAGCTTTTAGTTAACAGTTCAAAAACAAATTACTTCATATTGGATATCCCCTATATAGTTCATGATCGTAATAAGTTCCACAAACGCACCTGATCTTGTATTTTAAGAGACTAGCGCTCAAGGTTCATATGAACAATGATTTCAAGTAGATAGTGAATTTTTGCTTTGTCAGATATAAATTTGTGAGGAAGTTGTGGATAATTCCTTATCATAGAAATGGTTATATCACGCTTAGAAATTTCAAACACGTCCTGGATATTACAACATAAGCATTTAAAAAATTCAGTATCCCGGAGTAGTATGGCTGAAATCTGAAAAACACCAATATGATTTGGCATTGACAAAGAACACTAAAGAAGGAACCTATCTAAAATAATCTATACTCTATGACTTCAAAAAATCAAAACCACGGCATCTAGATACTCATTCTGCGTACGATTTTGAATGAAGTCCCTACTGAGCAAACACAGTTACCGTCTATGTTCCATGGTACATGAAAATAATCTGACTGCTCATTCTATTATCAAACTCCAAGTATAATAAAACGTCTTAATGGTGTTAGAAAAATGTTAAAGATGGTAACACGATAATATACAAAAATGGCACCTCTTCCACTAAATAATACTAGCAAGTAATCTGGATGTATTTAACCAACTGACCCGATTTAAGACAAGCATACAGTTCAAGAAAAATTGCAGCGCAAAGACACCGCTAAAACAATACAGATCTACCAGGTTGCAGAAATATAACCAACTTATTGTTTGACAAGCACTTTCTTGGAATCCATTCTCAGGTGTAAACGGTGAAGTTTGAAGAAAAACTATAACATTTACTAAGAGTCTCAGAGAGTATCAATAAGAAGAACTAAAGAACCTCACCTTTTGTGCTTTGGTGTGATATTTCTTTTTATTATCACTACCAGGAACAATCTTCTCCAAAACTGCCTTCCTAGTTGACGCAAAAAGTAGACGAATTAGGTTTGTTGCATCTTCATCACTTAATTCAGCTAATAGCTCTTCTTCCAAGAGCATAGACAAGATACGTTTTAATCCTGTAAAGACATAATTTTCAAGTGAATATTTTCTTCAAACATAGAACAAACTCAGAGATCCATGATAAGAAGGAGACCATTTTTAATTTTTCCTATGATAAAATTGGAATATAACTGTCAAATCAATAAAAATAGAAAATGCCTATAAAGGCAAGTTGTAGAAAATACTAGTCTAACCAAACTACAGATAATTGTATTATAGCATTAATACTAAAAACCGCAGGGAAATACGGGACAAATTCAGAAATTATACAGTAACTTATAACGTCTTTCAAACAAAGTTGAGCCACTGGAAGACTAGGCTCACTGAAAGTTGTAGGGAGATACTACTCTAACCAAAACTACATACTATTTTCATGTTGCAATGTAATGTCCACTCTATTGAGCAGACAACTCATTTGCAAAAGCATATCCTCAAGACCATAGAAATAATTGAAGACTATGACAGACTTAAACTAGTATATCAAATTTAGAATGAAAAGGGTGTGTGCTTGTATTGGTGGGAAAAATTATGAGATCCCTGCATCATGTGTTCCTCATTTTTTAAGGTACATTATTTTTCTGTGGTTGTATCACCTAGAACATTTACATCTAAGCACAACTAGCATTTTAAAACATAAGTCGAAGTAGCATAGTAGTTCTAGTAAGTTGGAACACATTAATTGATGAACCACAAGAAATGTGACAAAAATAGATCTTTCTGTTAATTGAAATAAGAAGTGTTACCTGTATGATGGCCATCCATAGGATTTTCTCAATTCCATATGCATGTAAATAAGGGCATCCATCATCAGTTTCCCAAGTCTGGAAGCTGCTTCCGTTGCATATATCTGATGAGTACCCCAAAGCTTCTAGCACCGTGGATAATGCAAGGGTTGCTTTCCTGAACAGCCACCACTGTTCAGAAAAAATGACACAACCTAGACCAAGAAAAACAACAAACTCAATTAACCAAAAGAGAACATAGAAGGCACTAACAGGAGATAAGTGAACATAGGAGTTTGGAATAATGCTTACCCTACATGCAAGTTGACTTGCACGAAGACCTTCCGGAGATTTAGTAGTCAGGAAGGACTCAAGTAGATCAAACAATGCACTGCACTTGGAGATAAGAAAGATGAAGATTGTTCTAGGACTGTTCCAGAGTTTAAGACAAAGTGTAGCCTGCAAACATGCAGATGCATGTTAAGAAGTAGAAATCCAATAACCTAAACCGTAAGCCAAAGAAGTTGAGTATTGGCAAAACTACAAAAAAAAAAGAATTTTTCAAACTACAGTATTCCCACCTCGTCATAAATACTTCAGAAGTTTTTGAAAGTCCCTGAAAGATCTTTTTTTTTTATAATCGAGAAATCCATCTGTGATCCACCCTTTGGATCAATCATAGCCTTCTAAACTCGGTGGATAACTGGCTCACCCCTCTACCCTTATCCACTTAAATACCGGGTTTCCCTTTGCAATGGTATGGGGCTTGAACCTGCGACCTAAGCCACAAATCCTCCACCTTTTATCACTCGAGCTAAGCCTAGGGGGCAGTCTCTGCAAGATCATTATGCAAGCTTTCGATGGAAATTTGCCTTGACAATTGAAGATCATCCAACCTTTTCAAGTTAACAAACTGTGAATATTCAGCATCACCATCCTGCAATAACAAAAATTGTGCATTTAACAAAAATGCATCAATAAAACACATAGTCCCCTTCAATTTGTTAAGGGCACATACAACAATTTCTTTATTGCAGATTTAAGTTTGAGAGGCTGAGCTAGGAGAGGCTGGAGCAGACAAAGGTTTTAATGACATTAACAGGCTAAACAAAAGAGACAAGTATGCTGGAAGATTGGTAGTGATGACAGTAGAGATGGGTTGGATGTTCTAGTTCAAAGAGGTATCGACTTACCGGCTAGAAGAAAGAGTAGAAAACTAAGGTTTGATCCCGATTGTCAGATAACTATTTTTGAACTTGACATGGTCTTTGAGAGTGCTGTGCAATTTAGAAAAGCCGTGCTATCTTATGTTGTAGAGAACAAAGTGCAACTCGAACTTAAGCCTAATGAGAAGCACATAATTAGAGTCAAATGTAAAAGCAAAATACTATGCAAATGGGAGATATATATATGCAAGCACTGACAGGAATTCTGGTGACTTTATTGTGAAGAAGTCCCACCCATTTCATCGCTTCCCTATTAAAAACAAGAACAAGCTATGCACTTCTGTGTACATTGCACATAAATTTCAAGATAGGATTGTATCTCAACCTAACATAAAACTTTGGGAGATTCAGGAGTTGGTAAGGGATAAGTTGTGTTTGTATGTAGGGAGGATTGTTTGTTATAGAGCCAAGTGCAAGGTAATGAGTTAGTTCATGGGTGATTGGAATCTGTAATTCTCTAGATTATGTGACTATGCTGACATTATTAAGAGGACAAATCCTGGAAGTTCTTGTTGGGTTAGGACAGACACGGATACAATACCTGGAAAAACTTGTTTGTGTATTTTTATGTGTGTTTTGATGCTCTTAAAAGGGGTTGGTTAGAAGGATGTAGGAAAATTATTGGTCTTGATGGACGCCTCTTGAAGGGATTAGATAAAGGGGAATTACTGGTAGCCGTTGGTAGGAGTGGGAACAACCATATGTTTCCCATAGCATGGGCTGTTGTTGATCAAGAGATTAAACATTCTTGGACTTGGTTCATTGAATATTTGATTTCAGATTTGGAGTTAGGAAATAGTGTGGGATTAACAATAATGTCAGATTGTCAAAAGGTATTCTCTCTTTAATCATTTATATTTACAACTCAGATTTTTTTTTCTATTTTATATTGGTCCATAAGGCTTCATATGAAGTGAAGTTGAAGGATGAACTTGCAAAACCTGATGAAGGTATATGTGAAGAGCTACTAGCATACAATAAAGAATTTTGGTGCAAGGCTTTTTTTTCTACATCTTCTAAATGTGATATTGTTGAAAACAACATGTCCGAAACCTTTAATTCTTGGATAGTCGGTCCCACAATTATTACTGTGTTGGAGGAAATCAGACACAAAATTATGAATAGGCATGTCGATATGAGGAGATTCGCTAATACTTGGATAAGAGATGTCTCTCCATTGGAAAGGTTAATTTTTGAAGAAAATAAAGATATCTCTAAGAGGTGTAAAGTATTATGGAATGGAGATTATGGATTGGAGATTAGTGAGGGTGATACTAGGTTTATTGTTGACCAAGTAAGAAGGACTTGTACTTGCAGAAGTTGGCAGTTGAGAGAAATTCCATGTCCTCATGTTGTATGTGCCTTCTATCACTTAGATCAAGAACCTGAGAATGAAATTGAAAGTTGGTACAGACATGAAGTATTCCTGAAGGCTTACCAATACTCCATACAACCTATTCCTAACATGAAAATGTGGCCTGAATCCAACAATCCTTCTATTGAACCTTCTGAAGTAAAACCTATGCCAGGAAGACCTGGAAGATGCAGGAGAAAAAGAAAGGATGAGCCAAGAAAAAAATATGGCAAGTTGTCAAAGAAAGGGGTGTAGATGACTTAATCAAGATGTCATTGATCGGGTCACAACAAATCTGCATGTAAATCAGTGGTAATTGTTACTTTATATTCAATTTTCAGCCTTCGAATTTACTTTGCATTCATCTTTTTTGGATTTATTTGAATGCAGTTGATTGTGTTCTTATTTAATTAGACTGAAACTACTTCTAGTCAATCAAGTCAACCAGCTCAACCAATGGCACCACCTCCAAATAGAGCTTCTCAGAATATGAATCCACCTTCAATGTGTATGACACATCTGCTGTGAAAAGAAGTTGCCAAAGTCAATCTACTGGAAGAGGAAGGGGAAGAGGATATTTTGCAACAATTGCTACTGGAAGAGGAAGGGGAAGCCACAATGATCAACCAACAAATAATGAAAGCACTCAACCAACAACAAGAACTAAAAAGCCAAAGCAATCCACTGGTTTTGGAATTTACACAGATCTACCAGGTTGCAGAAATATCACCAACTTATTGTTTCACAAGCACTTTCTTGGAATCCATTCTCAGGTGTAAACGATGAAGTTTGAAGCAATAATATAACATTTACTAAGAGTCTCAGAGAGTATCAACAAGAAGAACTAAACAACCTCACCTTTTGTGCTTGTGTGATATTTCTTTTTATTATCACTAGCAGGAACAATCTTCTCCAAAACTGCCTTCCTAGTTGACGCAAAAGGTAGCCGAATTAGGTTTGTTGCATCTTCATCACTTAATTCAGCTGATAGCTCTTCTTCCAAGAGCATAGACAGGATACGTTTTAATCCTGTAAAGACATAATTTTCAAGTGAATATTTTCTTCAAACACGGAATAAACTCAGGGATCCATGATAAGAAAGAGACCCTTCTTAAGTTTTCCTATGATAAAATAGGAATATAGCTGTCAAATCAATAAAAATAGAAAATGCCTATAAAGGAAAGTTGTAGAAAATACTAGTCTAACCAAACTACAGATAATTGTGTTATAGCATTAATACTAAAAACCACAGGTAAATACGGGACAAATTTAAAAATTATACAGTAACTTATAACGTCTTTCAAACAAAGTTGAGCCACTAAAAGACTAGGCTCAATGAAAGTAAGGGAGATACTACTCTAACCAAAACTACATGCTATTTTCATGTTGCAATGTAATGTCTACTCTATTGAGTAGAAACATCATTTGCAAAAGTATATCCTCAAGTCCATAGAAATAATTGAAGACTATGACAGACTTAAACTAGGATATCAAATTTAGGATGAAAAGGGTGTGTGCTTGTATTGGTGGGAAAAATTATGAGATCCCTGCATCATATTTTCCTCATTTTTTAAGGTACGTTATTTCTCTGTGGTTGTATCACCTAGAACATTTACATCTAAGCACAACTAGCATTTTAAAACATAAGTGGAAGTAGCCGAGTAGTTCTGGTAAGTTGGAACACACTATTCATGAATCACAAGAAATGTGACAAAAATAGATCTTTCTATTAAATGATGAAATAAGAAGTGTTACCTATATGACAACCATCCATAGGATTTTCTCAATTCCATATACAAGGAAATAAGGGCATCCATCATCAGTTTCCCAAGTCTGGAAGATGCTTCTGTTGCATATATCTGATGAGTACCCCAAAGCTTCTAGCTCCGTGGATGATGCAAGGGTTGCTTTCCTGAACAGCCACCACTTTTCTGAAAAAATAACACAACCTAGACCAAGAAAAACAACAAACTCAATTAACCAAAAGAGAACATAGAAGGCACTAACAGGAGATAAGTGAACATAGAATTTTGGAATAATGCTTACCCTACATGCAAGTTGACTTGCACGAAGACCTTCCAGAGATTTAGTAGTCAGAAAGGACTCAAGTAGATCAAACAATGTAATGCACTTGGAGATAAGGAAGATGAAGATTGTTCCAGGACTGTTCCAGAGTTTAAGATAGAGTGTAGCCTGCAAACGTGCAGATGCATGTTAAGAAGCAGAAATCCAATAACCTAAACAGTAACCCAAAGAAGTTGAGTATTGGCAAAACAACAAAAAAAAAGAATTTTTCAAACTACATTATATCCACCTCATCATCAATAATTCAGAAGTTTTTGAAAGTCCCTGCAAGATCTTTTTTTTATAACCGAGAAATTTGTCTATGACCCGCCCTTTGGACCAATCATAAGCCTTCTAAAGTGGGTGGATAATGGGTCCGCCCCTCTACTCTTCTCCACTTAAATATCGGGCTTCACTTTGTATGGTGTGGGGCTTGAATCTGCGACCAAAGCCATAAATCCTCCACCTTTTGCCACTCTAGCTTAGCCTTGGGGGCAGTCTCTGCAAGATCATTATGCAAGCTTTCGATGGAAATTTACCTTGACAATTGAAGATCATCCAACCTTTTCAAGTTAACAAGCAGTGAATATTCAGCATCACCATCCTGCAACAATAAAAATTGAGCATTTAACAAAAATGCATCAATAAAACACATAGTCCCCTTCAATTTTTTAAGGGCACATACAACAATTTCTTTTATTGCAGAATTAAGTTTGAGAGGCTGAGTTAGGATGGAGCAGACAAAGGTTTTAATGACATTAACAGGCTAAACAAAAGAGACAAGTATGCTGGAAGATTGGGGGGAGATGGGGAGTGTTATAGTAGCTCAGATATTGGTAGTGATGACAGTAGAGATGAGTTGTATGTTCTAGTTCAAAGAGGCATCGACTTATCGGCTAGAATAAAGAGTAGAAAACTAAGGTTTGATCCCGATTGTGAGATAACTATTTTTGAACTTGACATGGTCTTTGAGAGTGATGTGCAATTTAGAAAAGCTGTGCAATCTTATGTTCTAGAGAACAAAGTGCAACTCGAACTTAAGCCTAATGAGAAGCACAGAATTAGAGTCAAATGTAAAAGGAAAATACTATGCAAATGGGAGATATATGCAAGCACTGACAGAAATTCTGGTGACTTTATTGTGAAGAAGTACCACCCATTTCATCACTGCCCTACTAAAAACAAGAACAAGTTATGCACTTCTGTGTACATTGTACATCAATTTAAAGATAGGATTGTATCTCAACCTAACATAAGACTTTGGGAGATTCAGGAGTTGGTAAGGGATCAGTTGGGTTTGTATGTAGGGAGGACTGTTTGTTATAGAGCCAAGTGTAGGGTAATGAGTCAGTTCATGGGTGATTGGAATCTGGAATTCTCTAGATTATGTGACTATGCTGACATTATTAAGAAGACAAATCCTTGAAGTTCTTGTTGGGTTAAGGACAGACACGGATACAATACCTGGAAAAAACTTGTTTGTGTATTTTTATGTGTGTTTTGATGCTCTTAAAAGGGGTTGGTTAGAAGGATGTAGGAAAATTATTGGTCTTGATGGATGCTTCTTGAAGGGATTATGTAATGGGGAATTACTGGTAGCCGTTGGTAGGAGTGGGAACAACCAGATGTTTCCCATAGCATGGGTTGTTGTTGATCAAGAGACTAAACATTCTTGGACTTGGTTCATTGAATATTTGATTTCAGATTTGGAGTTAGGAAATGGTGTGGGATTAACAATAATGTCATATTGTCAAAAGGTATTCTCTCTTTAATCATTTTTATTTACAACTCAGATTTTTTTTCTATTTTATATTGTTTGTGAAAGTTTCTAATTTTCATATTTTGTAGGGTCTTATTCCAACTATTCAAGAGCTTTTACCTAATGTAGAACACAGAAAAGTGTGCTGGACACATATGGTCTAATTGGTCCATAAATTGGAAAGGAGAAGAAAGAAGGAAGCAGTTCTGGCGATGTGCTAAGGCTTCATATGAAGTGAAGGATGAACTTGCAAAACCTGATGAAGGTATATGTGAAGAGCTACTAGCATACAATAAAGAATTTTGGTGCAAGGCTTTTTTTTCTACATCTTCTAAATGTGATATTGTTGAAAACAACATGTCTGAAACCTTTAATTCTTGGATAGTTGGTCCCACAATTATTACTGTGTTGGAGGAAATCAGACACAAAATTATGAATAGGCATGTCGATATGAGGAGATTCGCAAATACTTGGATAAGAGATGTTTCTCCAATGGCAAGGTTAATTTTAGAAGAAAATAAAGATATCTCTAAGAGGTGTAAAGTGTTATGGAATGGAGATTCTGGATTTGAGATTAGTGAGGGTGATACTAGGTTTATTGTTGACCAAGTAAGAAGGACTTGTACTTGCAGAAGTTGGCAATTGAGAGAAATTCCATGTCCTCATGTTGTATGTGAGTATCACTTAGATCAAGAACCTGAGAATGAAATTGAAAGTTGGTACAGACATGAAGTATTCCTGAAGGCTTACCAATACTCCATACAACCTATCCCTAACATGAAAATGTGACCTGAATCCAACAATCCTTCTATTGAACCTCCTGAAGTAAAACCTATGCCAAGAAGACCTGGAAGATGCAGGAGAAAACAAAAGGATGAGCCAAGAAAAAAATATGGCAAGTTGTCAAAGAAAGGGGTGAAGATGACTTGTTCAGGATGTCATCAATTGGGTCACAACAAATCTGCATGTAAATCAGTGGTAATTGTTACTTTATATTCAATTTTCAGTTTTCGAATTTACTTTGCATTCATCTTTTTGGATTTATTTGAACGCAGTTGATTATCTTCTTATATATTAGACTGAAACTACTTCTAGTCAATAAAGTCAACTAGCTCAACCAATGGCACCACCTCCAAATAAAGCTTCTCAGAATATGAATCCACCTTCAATGTGTACTGACATATCTGCTGTGAAAAGAAGTCGCCAAAGTCAATCTACTGGAAGAGGAAGGGGAAGAGGAAGGGAAAGAGGATATTTTGCACCAAATGCTACTGGAAGTGGAAGGGGAACAAACAATGCTCAACCAACAAATAATGGAAGCACTCAACCAACAACAAGAACTAAAAAGCCAAAGCAATCCATTTGTTTTGGAATTTACACAGATATTCAAAGTGGAAGAACAGTCTTGAATGTAAGTTATCGAGAGAATCTTTATTCGATTAATACAATAGTCATTATAATTCTTTTGCTTAAAAGTTGTGAATGAAATTCTTAATTTATACTAATTAAAGTGAGTGATTTTCCACTTTATTTCATGCACTATTGGAATGTTACACTTTGCCAAGCCCCTGCGTGACTTGAGTGCTTGCATAAATCTGATGTAGTTATCTATGTTCAAAAAGTTGGGCTTAGGAACCCCCAAAACAACTGTTATGCGGCTACTTATGGCTGATTGTACTACAAAGATGCCAATCGCGGTTCTACAAGATGTGCTAGATAAAGTCGAGGCATTCATATTTCAGGTGAATTTTATGATATTAGAATGCGAAGTTGACTTTGCAGTGCCTATCATCTTAGGGAGACCCTTCCTCGTTACTGGGCGAGCTTTAGTTGATATGGAAAGAGGGCAGATGAAATTTCGATTGAACAATGAAGAGGTGACATTTAATATATGCAAATTAATGAAGCATCAAAGTGATCTTAAAGCAGTGTCCATTGTGAATTATACTATTGAGAACAAGCCAGAAGTATTAATTGAGGAGAGATTAGGTGTTGATACATTAGCTGTCGTGCTCATAAATTTTTATCGGGGATTGTATTGACGAGTACGATGAGTTAGTTGTTGCACTTGATGTGGTGGATTATACTCGTCGCCCACCAAAGAAGCTGGATCTATATTTGAAGAATCGAGAAACTCTGCCTGCAAAACCATATAATCATGAGCTTCTGAAGTTGGAGCAGAAGGCTCTCCCATCTCGTTTGCGGTATGTGTTCTTGGGCCAAAATAGTACATTGTCGGTCATTATTGCTACTTATTTGAACTAAAGGCAAGTAGAGGCTTTGATATCAACGTTGAAGTAGTTCAAAAGGGAGGAGATTATCAAGTGGTTAGATACTGGGATAGTTTATCTAATCGCTGATAGTAATAGGGTGTGTCCGGTTCAATGTGTACCAAAGAAGGGAGGAATAATTATGGTTCCTAACGTAGAGAATGAGCATGCCCTGATGAGGCCTGTTACAAATTGGAGAGTTTGCATGGATTACCACAAGTTGAATGCATGGACTTCCTCCTCTTATTGATATGCTTAAAATCAATGGGTAATCTTGCCTGACCTAGGGTCGGGGTCGAAGATCCTTAGCGCATAGTCCGAACACATAACGGGCTGTAGCCACAACAACAAAGAGTGTTGACTTTCAACCACCATTTGTCACGACGTCCATCGATGTGGACTTGTATTTTGGCCAGCTACGCGATCGGAGCCCATGAGAGGGCTATTCCTCCCCATGCGACGCCTTACGCTGTGGGGGGTGACGCGATGTGTGATGCCTAGGTAGACATTGCTTCAGCCTTATGGGTTCAGGCGCAACATGCATTCAAAAATTCGATAGTTCACAGGATTATGAAATTCACACCACATATCGCATTTCAATATATTCTTCATTGATGCGAGAGCCGAGATATTCGTTGCTGAGAGTCTTTTGTCTTTCAAGAACTGCACAAATCCCTTCACACAATCTGTGGATAGAGGCGCGAGGATTAGGCTGTAAATTTTTGTATTCCTTGGCACTTTTTGTGCTATGGTTTGTTGGTTGCTCGATGAGTGCGTGGATGCATATGCCGGGGACACGAAGGAGGAGCATGAGCATGGGGCCTAAGTGTTAAAATGTGTTCGCAGGTTGTTCTAATTTGAAGGTTTTGACAATGATACTTCAATGCGTTCACCTACAGAAACCATGTTACGACTTCTCCTTCCTCTAAATTATAAGTTTCAATGAACTTCTAGTGATGTCGCAGGCAGCAAACAGCCCACGTTGGCAAGATCTAAACATTTCACTTGATCATTCAATTAGTTGGAGAAACGGGCGGTGTGTAAAAGGGGCAGGGACATTGTCAATGTGAACCGATGACTCGCGCTTCTTACTAGGAATTCCTTGTTGAAGGATAACAATTGTAATGATCTATCCCCATCATTATGATATTTAGAAGATTACATGGGCCTATCAACCAAGGCTATAAACTCGTTTAATACATCAATGTAGTGCGCGTGTGGCTCAGATTATCTAAGGGAATCACAGACCTGTTATTGCCTCCAACTTCACCGGCCTAAAAGGTGGTAGTCACTATAAGAAGCAACCCACAAAAGGACACCTCTGCGTAGCTACTTAGCAGGCTGAGGTCTCATTCGTAAACAAAATCAACTAGACAAATCGTTCCACACCTAAGAATGACCATGCATCACCATCTATAGAATTAAGAAAGAGCTCTCAGTCTTTCAATCCTTACTATGTCTTGACCTGGTAAATTTCCACACCTTGAGTCAAATTAAGTCGCAGGCTCTACTCCTTGTGGTGTTCTTTCATCAATTCCTTTTATCTAATAAATGCATATCTTTTAAAAGCCAGGGTTTGTTGCACGTACTAGCTCTAGAATTACTATGGTTATCCAATTAGAAATTACCATAAAAAAAACTGTAACTCATTTAAAGAGCCAATCGAAGTGTCACAGTCTGAATTTGTTCATACTTACACAGTATTGCTTAACCTTTGAGGCAAGAATATGACTACTGGCAGGATCAAACAAGAAGAATAACTCAATGATACGTCACGGTGCATGAGCGCGTCACACCCGTATGCGTGTAACCAGGTCCACGGCGAGCATGACCGTCTGCCAAATCCGAGAATCTGAGTCGCTGCTCGTGGACTGCAGCCTCGCACAATAGAGTGAGAAAGGTGTGGGATGCAAGAGAAAGTTTTGGGTTCACCCCGCACATGGAATTGGAGGGGTACAAAGTTACCAATTGCATGTTATTAATGTCTCGCCATTAGGTATGCAACACATAAGACCACCTTCTGACAAGCCTAAATTGCGTGTGTCCCGTGACTGAAATGGAATGCGGAGGGAATAGGCCTCTACTGTGGGTCGGTAAGCATACTGAGGGTGTATGCATCACTTCTAGCCTAGATTCTGACTTAGAGTCATTCGGTCATAACCAAGCGTGATGAACAGTGTGAATCAACGTTTCCTCTCGTACTAGGTTGAAGTACTATTGCGACACTATCATTATAAGGGTACAAAACCTGTCTCACAGTGGCCTAAACCCAACTCACGTTCCCTATTGGTGGGTGAATAATCCAACACTTGGTGAATTCTTCATCACAATGATAGGAAGAGCCGACGTCGAAAGATCAAAAAGCAACATCGCTATGAACGCATGGCTGCCACAAGCTAGTTATCCCTATGGTAACTTGTCTGACACCTCTATCTTCGAATTTTGAAGGTTCAAAAGATCGGTAGGCCATGCTTTCACGGTTCGTATTCGTAGAGGAATTCATAATCAAACGAGCTTTAACCCTTCTGTTATAAACAAGATTTATGTTCTCATTGAGCTCATCTTAGGACATTTGTGTTATATTTTATCTTATGTGACGCACAATCAAAACTCCCCAACTGATAATTTCTTCCATTTAGATCGGCCTGCGAAGTGAGGCTTAGATCCCAAAAGAGGGGCAGTGCCCCGCTTCTTATTCATGGAATAAGTTTAACAACATCAAAAGTAGTGGTATTTCACTTTCCCTTTTCAGATTCTACTTAAAATACACCTCTCAATTCATTTCAAAAAGTCATACTAGATTCAAGTTCAAAAGGGTCTTTTTTCCCCACTGATTCTACCCAGCCCGTTCCTTTGGCTGTGGTTTCACTGGATAGTAGAAGAGGAAAGTGGGAATCTCTTTAACCCATTTATGCATGCCACTTATTAATTGAGGAGGTATTTGGCTACATTGAGAGAGTCATAGTTACTCCCACCGATACCCCCGCTTGGTTCAATTTTTTCATTTTGACATACAGAGCATTGGCACAAACTACATTGCGTAAAAATCCTTTGGGACCATTGCAATGGTTTTGTTTTAATTCTATAGTAAGATTCCCCTTGTCTGTACTGGTTCTAAGTTTGTTGTGTGACGCCAGAGGAATGGCCCCAAAGGAACCGTTCACAGTCTCTCCCCTGTCCGGCATGCAGCGACCCTCTCTCACCGTCGGAGCAGTTCGAGCAATCCACTGACAACTGACGGGTTCAAGACGAGGATTCCCCTGCCTATCCCTTAGAACAAATCATTTCTCAAAGTTGCGAATCCATTTTGCCAACTTCCCTTACCTACATTGTTCGATCGACCAGAAGATGTTCACCTCGGAGACCTGATGCGGTTATAAGTACGATAGGGCATGGACAACATTCGGTCCTCCAGAATTTCAAAGGCCACTGAGATCATACCGGACACCACACGACGTGTGGTGTTCTTCTAGGCACTAGACCCTGCCTCCTGTTGAGTCTATTACAGGGTGGGCAGGATATTAAATAGTGTTGTCGTAAACCACCACATCCTGGTTTAGGAATTTTAACTCGATTCATTTTTGGAGTATGTTAAAAACACAATATCTTTTGAAGTTCCCCCAACCCTTAGGATCGAGTAACCCAAGTGAAAGTGTTGTTGAAATGGAACTTTCCTCTCCTTAGCCTTCAAAGATCTCAATTGAATATTTTCTACTACAACAAAGATATGTACTGACAGCCGCTACGCACAGGCTAATTCCCAAGATTTTGCATGGACCGCTGCGCCCTCCTTCTCATCAATGCTAGGAACTTGCCCTGACAGTCGGGTGAAGGTCGCGTGCTTAAGTGCAATCTATTTTCGTGGCTTGTTGATTCGACATGTGAGTTGTTATACACTTCTTAGTGGATTTTGACTTCCATTATGTCTTAATCGATGAACACCCTTTGTGGGGGATATAGGTAAGCGTGAAGTTTGGAAATGTAACCTGGCTTTTGATTCATCCCGCATCGCCAGTTCTTCTTACCAAAAATATCCCACTGGGAGCTCTTGATTCTATGGCGCAGCTCAACACTTATTTAAAGCTTGATAATAGGTCAAGGGTGTTGCATCCTGAGGTCTCTAATCATTGGATTTACCCGATAGAACCAGCACGCGAGTTCCAGCTATCCTGAGGGAAACTTCGGAAAGAACCAACTACTAGACGGTTCGTTTAGTCATTCGCCAATTTACCCAAGTCAGATGGATAGTTTGCACGTCAGTATTGTTGTGGGCCTCCACAAGAGATTTCTCTGGGTTCACCTCACTAAAACATAGTTCACCATCATCAGAGTCCCGACAGGTATGCTCACACTCGAACCCTTCTAAGAAGAACACGGTATGTCGGTGGTGCAGCCATTAGGGGGATACCACCAATCAGCTTCCATACGCCTTACATGTATACTCACCCATTTACTCACACACATGGGAGACTCCTTGGTCCATAGGCAATTGATAAGAGTGCATAGATGCGGAAGCACGCTAGAGGTGCGCGCTGCCTACCACAATCAAGATGACAGTGTTCCACGAGCGTATTAAGAGCCCTAGCTTTGGCCCCTGTAATACACCCTGGTCCACGCCACAAGTCAATCGGAAGATCGGCTGATCGCTGTCCCACATGCGACCAGGGCACATTGCCAGCCCCTGTTCACTCTCATCCCAAAAATTTCAAGCATTTTTTTGACTCTCTTTTCAAAGTCCTTTTCATATTTCCCTCATGGTACTTGTTCGCTATCGGTCTCTTGCCTATATTTAGCCTCGGACAGAATTCACTGTCTGATTTGGGTTGCATTCCCAAACAACTCAACTCATAGACGGTGCCTTGTGGAGAGATAGGGGAACAATGGGGATCTCACCCTCTATGGTGCCCCTTCTAGGGGACTTGGGCCTGGTACATTGCTATGGATGCTTCTCCATACTACAATTGGGATGAGAAAGCCTCTAGATTCTAAGGTTAGGCTATTCCTGGTTCGCTTGCCATTACTAAGGGAATCCTTGTAAGCTGTTTTTCCTCTGCTTATTCATATGCTTAAACTCAGCGGGTAACCTCGCTAGACCTGGGGTCACTGTCGGAGTACCATAGCGCAAAGAGGGTCTGCGAGTCCAAACAGACGACGGGCTGCAACTGCTACAACAAAAGGAGTTGAGTTTCAAACACCACTTATTGTGACGTATGTCGATGTGGACTCACATTTAGGCCATCTGTGCGCTCGGGGAACAAGGGAGGCTAGCTTCCGCCCCATGCAATGCCTTGCAGCGTGTGGGGGTGATGGAATTTGTGATGTCAGGTAGACGTGCCCTCAACCATATGGCTTTGGGTGCAACTTGCGTACAACTACTGATGGTCCATAGGATTCTGCAATTCACACCACGTATTACATTTCTCTACATTCTTCATTGATGCAAGAGCCGAGATATTCATTGCCGAGTGTCTTTTGTGTTTCAAGAGAAGCACATGTACCCCGACACACTCTCTGGAGGGTAGGCGAGGGTCAGGCTGTAAATTTTAGTATTCTTTGGCACTTTCCGTGCCAGGTTTTATTGGTCACCCAACAAGTGTGAAGAAGCATACGCTGGGGACAAGAGGGAGGTGCATGAGAGGGGGGACTTAACACCAATAGCCGTACATCATTCCAAAGTGTTAAAACATTTTCGTATGTCATTCTTGTTTGCACGTTTTTACAATGATACTTCAACGGTTCACCTTCAGAAACCTTGTTACAACGTCTCCTTCCTTAAAATGTTAAGGTTGAATGGACTTCTTGCGACGTCGCGGGAAGCAAACCGGACACGTCGGCATGATCCAGAGATTTTACCACACCATTTAATCAGTAGGAGCGACGGGTAGTATGTACAAAGGGCAGGGATGTAGTCAACGTGAGCCGATCACTCGCGCTTACTAATAATTTCTCGTTGAAGATGAATAATTATAATGATCTATCCCCTTCATGATGAAATTTAGAAGATAACCTCGGCGTGTCGACCAAGGCTATAAACTCATTGAATACACCAGTGTAGCGCACGTGCAGCCTAGAACATCTAAGGGAACCAAATAGTTGTTATTGCCACATTTTTTCACGGCCTAAAAGGATGTAGTCTCTCTAAGAAGCTACCCGCGATGCGATACCTATGCATAGCTAGTTAGCAGGCCTAGGTCTCATTCATTAATGGAATCTACCAGACAAATCGCTCCACCAACTAAGAACAACCATCCATCACAACCTATAGAATCAAAAAAGAGCTCTCAGTCTGTCAATCCTTACTATGCTTGGACCTGGGAAGTTTCCCTATGTTGAGTCAAATTAAGCAGTAGGATCCATTCTTTGTGATGCCCTTCTGTCAATTACTTTAAGTTTCAGCCTTGCGACCATACTTCCCCCATAAACCAAAATCATTGATTTCTCATAAGGTGTCGGTGGAGTCCTAAAAGCAACTTTTGTTGATTAGTGTGGTATCGGATATGGCATCAATGATTATAGACCATAATTTGAAAACTATTTCAATTAGTATTAGGGGCATCTCTAGCATGAAGTGAATGACTATGAGCCTTAAAAGCTATTATGAAAATATCATGGACGGTGAAAGGTTTTCTCACGCATGGTCTAAGGAGGTATCTTAATATGACTTTAGCTTGGATTGGTTGCTTCATTGTGCCTTTCCATGGATCATGAAATAAGTTCAGAATAATAATTACTCTGTGGGATTTATACCTAGCACCAAAAGCATAATGAGATGAAAGATCTCCCGAGTTGAGGTCTGGTTTGTAGTAGCAATTTCATTATCCCTTACCTATGTGCCCCCATAGGATGATTGTCTAGATATACATTAGCTAGTGGATCCACTTTAGCTCAGATTCGTGGTTCTACTTTGGCAAGTAGGACAACACTTTTCGGTGTGGGAGACACCGAGGGTCCATGTTATAGCTCACATGGTCTCTATGTCGGTTAAGGCTACTTCCCACAATAATAATGAACTAAGGTTACTTCAAGAAGTACCTCACATGTGTTCAAAGACGGTTTTTCTTGCATTGATCATGATTACGATTTTCTAACTTCTTAACTTTTGTTTTAACTTGGTCTTTGCATATCACAAAAATGTCCTTGTTAGCATGATTTAATACTTCTATGCATGACTATCATACTTAGTGCATTTTTGTACTAATGAATACTCTTTCCTACATATCCCCAAATGTTGGGACCGACCTTAAAGATTCACACTTTCGTGGCTAAGGATCTCATACAAGAAGATTGAAGATTGGTGAGTCCTCATATTCAGAGGACCGAGCTTTGGTTTCCCTTTTGTTTTTACTTTCAGTTTTGGAACTCGATTTAAGTTCTACGCCCCAATCATTCTTATGTACTAGATTACTTTCAAACGATGTTTAGACTTCTGGTTTTCTCTATAAGCTTTTGTATGTTTAAATTGTCATTTAAATCTTTTAAACAGTATTATCTTGTATCATGTATGCTAAGTTGCGTGTATGGGCCCTCTTGGGGTCTTGTAAGCCATGACAAACTTACAAGGATTCCCTTATTAACGGCAAGCGAACCAGGAACAACCTAGCATTAGAATCAGACAAATTTTTCATTCGAATTGTAGTATTGAAAAGCATCCTCAGCGGTGGACAGTGACTAAGTCCCTTGGAAGGTGGTTCAAGAGAGGGTGAGAGCCCCATTGTTCCTGGACCTGTCGCACCACAAAGGCATCGTCTACGAGTCAGCTTGTTTGGGAATGCAGCCCAAATAGGATAATTAATTTCGTCCAAGCCTAAATACAAATGAGAGACCGATAGTGAACAAGTACCGTGAGGGAAAGATGAAATAAACTTTGAAAAGAGAGTCAAAAAGTGCTTTAAATTTTAGGGAGAGAATCAAATGGGGGCAATGATATTCCCTGGTCGGATATGGTATAGTGATGAGCCGGTCCACCGATTGACTCATGGCGTGGACCAACATGTATTGGGGAAGGAGACCAAAACTAGGGCTCTTGATACGCCCGTAGAACACCGTCTCCTTGAATGTTGTAAGATGTGCATGCCTCTACCTTTCTTCTACATCTATGCACTCTTGATGCTGGCCTGTGGGCTCCCCATTCGATCCATCTTGAAACACGGACTAAGGAGTCTTACATCTATGTGAGTAAATGGTTGAGTAAACATGTAAGGTGTAAAGATGCTAATTAGTGGGAACCCCTAGAGAGGTAGACCGTCGACTGACCTTAATCTGATGTGCAAATAGTCCATCTTACTTGGGTATAGAGGAAAAATACTAATCGAACCGTCTAGTAACTGGTTCTTTCCGATGTGTTCCTCATGCTAACTCGAGCTCCCGTGTGAGTTCTATCTTGTAAAGCCAATGATCTGAGCCCTCGACGGCGTAACACCCTTGACCTATTCTCAAACTTAAATAGGTAGGACGGTGCAACTACATTGTTGAGCCACGCCAACGAATCAAAGGCTCCAAGTGGGCCATTTTTAATAAGTAGAACAAGCGATGAGGGATGAACCGAAAGTCAACTTATAGTTACACTGCAACGCTAACCTATACTGCACAAAGGGTATTCATCGATTAAGAAATCATGAAAGTTGAAATCCTCTATGAAGTGTTTAACAACTCACCTGCTGAATCAACAAGCCCCGAAAATAGCTTCATTAAGCACCCGACATACACTCGGCCGTCGGGCAAGCCCCTTGCCCCAATGAGTAGGAGGGCATGGCGGTCGCTGCAAAACCTTAGGCGCTAGCATGGGTGGAGAGGCCGTCGGTGTAGATCTTGGTGGTAGTAGAAAATATTCAAATGAGAACTTTGATGGCTGAATAGAGGAAAGGTTCCATTTGAACAGCTCTTGAACATGGGTTAGTCAATCCAAAGCATCGGAGGAATCCCAATAGAAAGAATATTCTGTGCGTACTCAAAAAGGCAATAGGGTTAAAATTCCTGACCGGGATGTGTTGGTTAACAACAATGTTACAATATCCAGATTTGTTGGTGGGAGCCTCGTGAAGAGTTATGTTTTTTGTTTAACAACCAGCCCACCCTGGAATCATCTCAGTTGGAGGTAAGGTCTAGCACCTTGAACAGCACCACACATCCTGTGGTTTCTGGTGATATCTCACAAGACGTTGAAAATATGGAGGTCCAAACGTAATCCATGCCCCATCGTTTTTATAATCGCATAAGGTCTCAAAGGTTAACAACCTTTTGTCTATCGAACAATGTAGGCAAGAAAAGTTGGCAAAATGGATTATAACTTTGGGAAAAGGATTGTCTTTGAGGGATGGGCACATGAGTCCCAGTCTTGAACTTGTCGACTGTTAGTGGTTTGCTCGAATTGCTCACACAGCGAGAGGGCGTCACCATGTGCCGGTCGGGGGAAAGACAGGGAATGGTTCCTTTGGGGGCCTTCCCCGGTCATCGCACAACAAACTTAGAACTGGTATCTACAAGGGGAATTTTACTGTTTAATTAAAACAAAGCATTGCAATGGTCCCAATGGATGTTTACGTTATGTGGTTTCTTACTAATGCTTGGAATATCAAAGTGAAAATATTTAACCAAGCGTAAGTAATCAGCAGGAGTAACTTTGACTTTTTAAGGTAGCAAAATGCCTCATAATTTAATAAGTGATGCACATGAATGGATTAAAGAGATTCCCACCGTTCCTGTCTACTATCAACCAAAACCACAAACAAGGGAACGAGTTTAGATGAATCAGTGTGGAAAGAAGACCCTGTTAAGCTGGAATCTAGTCTGACTTTGTGAAATGACTTGAGAGGTGTAGTGTAAGTAGGAGCTGAAAGGGGAAAGTGAATTGCCACTTCTTTTGATATTGCTAACTTTTTCATGAATCAGAAATGGGGCACTGCCCCTTTTTTCAGACCTAAGGCTTGTTTTGCAGGCCGATGCGAATAAAAGACATTTTCAGGGTGGGAGTTTTGATTGGGCGGCACATTAGTTAAAAGATAACACAGGTTTCATAAGATGAGCTTAACGAGAAAAGAAATTTTGTGTAGAACAGAAGAATAAAAGCAAGTTTGATTCTGAATTCCAGTACGAAAGAAAACCGTGAAAGTGTGGCCTAACAGTCTTTTGGACCTTCAAAATTAAAAGCTAGAGGTGTCCAAAAAGTTACCAGAGGGATAACTGGCTTATGAAAGCAACGCGTTCAGAGCGTGTTGCTTTTTGATCCTTGGATATCGGCTCTTCCTATCATTGTGAAGAAGAATTCATCAACTATTGGATTATTCACCCACTATTAGAGAACGCGAGCTGGTCTTAAGCCATCGTTAGACAATTTAGTTTTACCCTACTGATGAAAATGTCTCAATAGTAATTCAACATAGTACGAGAAAAACTGTTGATTCACACAATTAGTCCTCGCGCTTGGTTTATAAGATAGTGGTGTGAAGCTACCATGTGTTGGGTTATGACAGAATGCCTCTAAGTAAGAATCTTGGCTAGAAGCGATGCATGCGTCCTCAGTCTGCTTGCCGACCTGTAATAGGGGGATATGACCCCCAAATGCACGTGTTGTTGGCTAAGTCGTTGCGATGGAGGCATCATGGTGACCGCCTTGCAGTTCAAGTTGCCTCAAGTGGTGATTAGAATCCATTGCAAATGACCTAATTACATGATAGGGTATTGTATGTGGCAGAGTGTCCTTGCTGCAATGATCCACAGAGATTCAGCTCTTTGCAGCTCCGATTCGTCCCCCTTCCCCCACAACCTCAAATCCAATCATTTCTAACTTTTCAAAAAATCGAGATTTATTTATTGTTTAATGATGAGTCTGGGATTTTGACTCATTTAGGACTTATTATTCATGGTATTAGTGTCCTCGATGCCTATTTTGTGCTCTAAACTGATATCTTAATGCTAATTTGCAGCTATGAAGGAAAAAGAGCTAGGCAAGGACATTACCGGGCAAAAATGAGTGGAAAGCTGAAGATAAGGAAAACTGACAATCGCCAAGACCACTCGGCAACTCACCGAGTGGTAGTTTAGCTCGCCAAAAGTTACAACATGCCAGCCCTGGGAAAAAGCAAACTTGGCGATGGAATTGGACCTTTGGCGAACCGCCGACTAGATAGGCAATAAGGATTTTTACTGCCGAATGACCCCAAAGGCAAAAATCTGGGAATGTATAAATTGATTTTTAAAAAGAGTCTTTGGGAGTTCTGAAATTTTGATCAACTGTTATGAATGTTTGAGAGTCTCTACCTTGAGCTTTTGATTCAAAACGCTATTCTTAGATTTTTTCAGTATATTTCAAGTTGGGTTTCGATTGGAAGCTAACTTTGAGCATTTTAAAGACTTGGATTTTTCTACCCAGCTTATGGATAATGTAGTTGGTAATATTTTCCTACTTGTTATAATGTGTGGCTAAAACCCCCATTATTGGGGGTATGATTATGTGATTAATTGTCTCAATTAGCTTATGGGTGTTTGTAATTACTGATTTAATAATTATTTTGAAGTGGGTTCGATTGATAATTGAGTCTTAACTCATGAATTGTAGTTGCAAATGCAGTTCTAGTCTAGTATTCTATGCTTGCTTGAGAAAGAGGTTTTAGAATTACGATTATCAATTAATAATTGTAGTGATTGGGTTGTTGTGGTTTCAGCTCGAGAGAGTGAGACTTCATTCTATCCTACTATCTAGCTCGAGAGAGTAGATATTGAGGTTTTGGGCTGTCTATAGTATGATGCTTGTTGAGGTTCGAGAGAACTCACTTGATTCGTGATAGTTGATTGAGAGATGGCTATTACATCTAAGGCCTACCTTACCCACTAAGATTCAACGACGTTTTGTAATTAGTAATCACCCGTATAGCGAAACTGGCAATTAATCGATCACATCCCCAAGTGTCCCTTTGTACTTGATTACTCCCCTGTTTTCGTAGTTGTTAATAGACAACTCTTTTCCCCCATTTGACACTAGTTGTCAAACCCTTTGATTTGTTTTAATTGTTTCGATAATTTATATTCCTAGAACCGATTAGAGCATGCCTTTAACTTCGTAATTAAATTCTCTACCGTATCACTCCCTGTGCGATCGACCCCAACTCTTTGTTGGGTTTATACTAGATTGTGATCGCCTACACTCAGTATTGGATGAAGTGTAGCTGAGCGTTATCAAAAATGGTGCCGCTGTCGGGGAGTGGTATTCAGAATTCTCTTAGTGAAGTGGAGCTGTGATCTAATCTTGTTTGTAGTTGAATCGACTTACTTTATTACGTTTTTGTTGTTGGCTGTTTGTGAACAGGTGACGAGATGAGTGTGAACGGAAGTAACGGTAGCCAACTTGAACACCAAGATGACATTGGCAATTGGAATGATGTCAATGAAGCTCAATTGGATGGTGTAGGTGCTATTCGTTTACCTCCGGTCATGGGAAATACTTTATTCCACGTGACTAACATGATGTTGCAACTATTCTAAATGAAAGAATTATCCGGAGGGCTAAGCTCATGAGGATCCCCATGACCATTCCGTAACTTTTTGGACGTGTGAGGTCCATTGTCATTCAAAAACATCTCACAAGAGTCAGTCCGTCTCCGGCTGTTTCCTTTTTCTTTGATGGGGGAAGTGACCAAATGGTTAGCTAATATACCGAGGGATTCGATTACGTCTTGGGAAGAGCTTACCGAGGCATTCTACATAAGATTTTTCCCTCCTTCAAAGATTATGGCATTGAGAGACAATATTAAGGGCTTTAAACATTTAGATGATGAACCAATCCATGAAACATGACTTAGGTTTCAGAAGTTGTTACTTCAATGTCCGACTCACGAACTTCCAAACAACGTGTTGTTACAACACTTCTACCGGACTCTAGACTCGGTTAAAAAAGGTGTGGCTGATCAGCTTGTTCGAGGAGGAATTATGCAGCAAGCTTTTGAGATAGCATCGACTCTCCTTGATGGGATGACGAAGATAAACCGAGCTTGGTATACTAGGGAGGATCAAGTGTCTTCTTTGACGTTCAGGATGACAAAGGAACAAATAGAAAGGACCAAGAGCGGGATGAAAACATGTCTAAAATTAAGACCCAAATGGATCTTTTGTCAAAACATGCCATGGGTAGTGGTTCTAAGGCTGTGAATGTTGTTGGAGTTAGAGGAGTAAATCCCAATGATGCAGACTTTGAAGCTTTGTACAATGAAGAAGTACAATTTCTAGCAAATTAGGGAGGAGGATTCCGTTAAAATTATCAAAGGCCAGGTGGAAACCAAGGTTGGAATAAAGAGCGTGATGAAGTTGGAAAGATCTTGATAGGGAGTGGCATGACCAGGGTACAAACTGGATGGAGAAAAATGGTGACAAAGAGAAATATGTTCCTCCCCATGAATGTCAAAAGCCAAAAGAGCAAAGGGCAGACCCGGAAAATTTTCGCACTGAAGATATGCTAGCATGCATTCTCAATAAAGTGGAAGGGTCGGACAAAGTGCTTAAAGAAATGAAAGAGGATGTCTCAAATCTAAACTAGATGGTTACTTCTCACTCGGTGTCCATTAAACAGTTGGAAACGCAAATGGGCCAGATTTCATCTCATTTGAACCTAAGGCGAAAAGGGGGTCTACCAAGTGATACCTTGGTTAACCCAAAGAATGAACCTTGAAAGCATATCCACGTCGTGCCACGACATTAACTAAGATGCTTATATGGAGGAAACCCAAGTTTTTAAGCTTCTATTATTGTTGTTTGAATAACGGGTGTTGAATGTTCAAGTTGAAATTTTGAAATTTTGGGGAAAAAAGAAATTAGGCGAGCAAAGTACTAGTTGGCGACTCGCCGAACAGGTTGGCAAGCCCAATCTGGATCTTCGTTCGGACCAACTAGTTAGGTACTAGTTCTGTAAAACTCGGCAGGCAAAAGAGCCATTCGGCGCATCGCCGAATGGGTCGGCGATATAAGTGAGTGTTGCCGACTTGCGCGCGAACTGAAGGGTCAAAATGCCAAAACCATTTTTAAATTCAAAAATCTCCCTCATTTCATACTTTTCGACTTCTACACTTTCACAACCGCATATTTTTATATTTCCGTACTTGCATTTCGTGTTGGATCAATTTCTCGGGGAGAACTTTGGTGCACTTTGCTAGCCTAGCGTTCAAATATCTGCTTTTGAGGTTGGTTATCCGAACCCCGCCTTTAAATTTTGGTAGTTTTGAAGCATGATCTTTGTCATATTTTGTTGGTTACGTAAGATTAGTGATTAATTGGATTGTTTATTGTTTGTTTGTGTTTATGAGATCCCAAAGTGTGTTTGTTGGCCCATATTTATGAAATCCCGTGTTTTTGCTTGATTTAAATTATGGGTTGTGCTGATTATATTGTTGGGTCTACTGTGGGTGATGTCTTAGTAATCCCGTTTGCACCAATTGACTGATTTTACCCAATGATAGAGCGGGTGACGTCATTCTTAAGGGGAAAATACGTCGATTGGTCAATTTTAGCCAAAACGGGGGAAGTTTGAGTACCCCGAGATCATGGGGAGTATGCGTCTGAGTTTAATTGCGTAGAATAGGTGCTTAATTTTGTTTTCGTGGGCAGTGGGTTAGATTTTAAAGGTCGGGGTCAAAATCTGGCACGTTTGTCTATTCAGCGAGTTGGGTTAAGCTTGCCAAGTGGTTCGTCGGTTCGCCTAACGACCCTTGGGTCGCCTTTTTATCCTTCATATTTGTGAAGGTTATTCTGTAACTTTCGGCGATACGCCTGAGCTCGCTGAGTTCACTCGGCGATTCACCGAATGCCTCTTTAGATCGCCCTTCTGCGCACCTATTTTTTGAAATTGTTTTGTAACATTTGGCAAGCTACTTTTAGTTCACCGAATGATGTCGGTGATCTACCGAAAGGCCCTGGACATCGGCGACTTGTGCTAATCTCTGAGTAATTTTGTTCTGGAATATTCAGCAAGCCCGACTTGGCTCGCCAAATGGGTTTGACGACTCGTCGAACCACTTGGCGAATTTTCCTGCACAGTTTTATAACTTTGAAAATTTTCAAATTAAGTCTAACGTATTTGGTTTTGTTTTGCAGGAATGGCTAGACCAAAAGTACATGGGAGAAATCAACCGCCCCAAATGTGGGCTAGAGGCATTGTTATAAACGAGGGGGCTGCACCCTCCCGGAATGCACCGACAAAACTTCCTACGACTAGGGAAAAGGAAAAGGGCAAGGGGCCAGTTGTGCCCACACCAGCGGAGGATAACTCCGACAACGAAGGCATCTACGCCACTCACCTCACTAGCTTTGATAGTGAGGGCCACTCGGGTGATAGTTCACCAGTCTCCGCATCTGAGCCGGAAGATGATTAGACTCTCAAAACTAGGAGAGTGGTGCTAAGCTCCAAATCATTGGATGATCCAGCTCGTATCCCGGTGCCTCCTACACCTCCTTTACCTCAAGCACATGCAGTAGAGCAGGTACCACCAGTTTAGGCTCCTCCTCCCCGGTCATTGAATAGAATGAAGGATGAGGGTTTGAGGACAATCTTGGAAGAAAGAGATTGTCTACAGATGGTATGGTAGACAGGTACCCGGAGGTGTGAAACATTATTAAGTTCCACAAGTTTGAGATTTTCACAAAGCCCCGAGGTCCTTATATTCCTACTTGGGTCTTGGAGTTTTATGCCGAGTACCTAAAACTTTTTCCTAAAGGAAAGAAGAAGGACATCTCCTTCAAGCCGGTTGACCATGTGGTAGTGCGGGGTTGAAAAGTCAAATCCAGTAGCACCGATATCAATGAGGTGCTAAGTTGTACAATGAACGTGATGCATTACTATGTAGATAAAATCTAGAAGAAGACCCTCAATGATTTGAAGGGATAGTTAGCACCATTGATTTCTGACCTTACACCGCGGTGGATTGAGGCCGGTGTCCCTTTTGAGAAGAAGGACCTGAACATGGCTGCCAGATATTGGTTCGGGTTCATCAGCAGCACATTGATGCCATCGCACAATGAGTCGATACTCCGGCATTTGAAGGCTGCTTGTTTGGGCCGTATCCTGGACTGGGAGAGACTTAATCTCGGTCTGATCATAGAGCAGGAGATGGCCATGAGGGCCAAGCAGAGCCAAACCTCTCTCTCATTCCCAGTCTTGATTATTGAGCTGTGAAGGCGGGCACGTCTTCCTTTGATTTCCAAGACGGATGTGGATGTGACTCCGACTTCCTCTACTGACATCCGGAGGATTGATGCCGTGTACATGAGAGACGAGGTTGATAGGAGGAGAGATGCACTGGCAGATACGTCCCATGTTGTCGATGTTGAGATGTTTCCGACAGAGGCAATCCTTCCCCCTAAGGCCAGTGAGCCTACAGGTACCCCTGGCAGTTCTACTTCTGTCCCTTCTGGTTCGACTGTTGTTCCCCTTCCTACTGCTGCTGCTTCTTCCCGACCCCTGATCACCCAGGCTATGTTGTACAAGATGGGTCATCTGGCCCAGTCTTCTGATGTTCGTGCCACCCGGGTAGAGGCTGTTGTGCCTAGGTTGATTGAGCGGGCGATTGTTGCTGCGTTGGCGCCGTTAGGGCTGAGTTGAGAGAGCACAGAGAGAGGATGTATGCCCATGCATTTACACTAGATGCCTTTACTGTGAGAGTAGAAGCTTGTGAGCAGGGCCGGGGTGTTTCTGATGATGTGACATCCCTGAAGGCCGATATAGTTGGGCTGCGACGGGATGTGGATGAGCTGAAATCCACTGATCTCTTGATGTTCTTTGGCACTGTGGATCTTCCTGAGGTCCCGAGTACAGACTTCCCGACCAGTTCTGAGATCCCTCCGGTTTCTACGACCAGAGATGCTACTAGGGATGAGGCAGATGCTGAGTCTGAGGCTGAAACTGATGAGGAGGAGCAGGGTGTTCGAGACACAGCGGTTTATGATGACTTGGAGGATCTTGAGGAAGCTTTGGTCTAGACAGCTGTGGCGGCTTCTTTTAGGGACACTTCGATGGTGGGCTCCAGCGGAGCGAAGGATGTTGTTGAGTCAGGCACTGATGCCCAGACAGAGGAGGTCATCGAAATGTAGAGTTAACCCCAAGCTTAGCCTGGCAGGAGGATTTTTTACTCTCTTTCTATTCTTGTTTGGATTTTGATTTTTCTTGGCATTTGAGGAAAATTGCTAGTTTAGATTGGCGGGGTGAGGTATTTCCATACCTACCTCTTTTGGGCTATTTTCTAGATATTCTGTGTTTTGTGTGATTGTTTTTGTGAATGATGTATTTTGTTGATATATATATTGGTTTGTGATCTATTGGTTTTAATGTTTATGATGGTTTTGACCTGATTTAAAAATTGCCACCTCTTGATGTTTGTGAATGTGACTGTTCTCTTACAATTTCGAGTGTCGATTGAGTTCAATACCGATGACTTAAATAGTGCTCTCGTTTGAACGATATGAGTCTACGGCTCCGATGAGGCAAGTTGAGTTGCATAAGTCATATGTGAACTCCTAGCATCTCATTGTGACTAGCCGGTTGTTGAGTTGATCTCTTGTGATGATCGTTGCACGCAAGCTAAAAATTGTAGAGTCTTGTTTGATGATTGTGTTGAATATCATGTGTTGTGAGATTTTCTTGAAATATGTGCTTACCTAGAAGTTTCCCCGTTAGGTTAATTAACTAATGTAAGTGAATAATAGAGATGATCTTAGGCACAATATGTGAAGAGTGAACCAAAATTGCTATCATACCTCTTTGTTACCACCTTGTGAGAGTGTGAACCTAGCTTGGCACCATTTGAGCCTATCCTTTTTCTTTGGATAAACGATGAATAACTTTGACATCTTTGTCCCATCAGCTATAAACTTCATGAAGCATTGGCTTGTTTGAATAGCCAACTTAGGCCAAAAGCCTAAGTTGGGGGTATGGTGAAAAGGAGGAAAGTCAAAAAGTGTGAAAAATTTGCCCTTGAAGGATCATGTTGAAAAAGATGGAACCCCTCCATGTAAAAAAAAGAGAAAAAAAGTGAAAGAAGAAAAAGGCTGAAAAAGAAAAGAATTGTTGAAATAAAGTTTGTGAAATGGACAAAAGAAATGGGGTGTCCAATGAATCATGCTTAAAAGATCATAGGGTAGAATATGAAAATAAAAAAGAGTGAAAGAAAAGGAGGAAAAGTGAAGTGAAGTCCATGCTTCATTAAATGAGAAGTCACTAAACCAAAATGATCATACCTTTACCCTCAGCCCCATTACTAGCCTTGAAAGGCCTTAGTGATCTTGAGTGAGCTGAAAATAATGTTGATTGGAAAATAAGGGCAAGCCTATGGGTAGTGTCATGCATGTTTTTATCTTAGGGAGTGTGAGAGTTGTGCTTGATTCACAAATTCTGGAAATTTTATGAGTTTTGTGTGAGCATGGAATCATTTTTGGTGTGAGGACATTTGAATGCTTTTGTTGAGCTTGAACTTGCATTTGAAGCAAGCATTGTGAGATTGAGTTCTATTTGATGATGGTAAGTCACAGTTTAAAACATAGAGTGCACAATTGAACATTGCATGAGTAGTTTGAACCTCTCGTGTGCATTCATTTTGAGTCTTGAGTAGCACTGTTTGTAGACATCCTTGTTGAACTGATTGTCTTGTGTTTTACTTGAGGACAAGCAAAAGTTTAAGTTGAGGGTGTTAATGAATCTGGGATTTCGACTCATTTAGGGCTTATTATTCATGGTATTAGTGTCCTTAATGCCTATTTTGTGGTCTAAACTGATATTTAAATTCTAATTTGCAGCTATGAAGGCAAAAGAGCAAGGCAAGGACATTACCACGAAAAAATGAGCAGAAAAGCTGAAGATAAGAAAAGCTGACGATCGCCAAGACCACTCGGCGACTCGCTGAGTGGTACTTCAGGTCATTAAAAGTTACAGCATGCCAGCCCTGGGGAAAAGCCAATTTGGCAATGGAATTGGACCTTCGGCGAACCGCTGACTAGATCGGCGATAAGGATTTTGATCGCTTGAAGTTACAGAGTCTGAATGGTGAAGAGTCAAGGCACAACAGCGATGGAGAGGAACACTTGGCGCAGTACCGACCAGGTCGGGGATGCTCGACTAATACCACCAAATGACCCTGAAGGAAAAAATCTGGGAATGGATAAATTGATTTTTAAAAAAGTTTTTGGGAGTTTCGAAATTTTGATCAACTGTTCTGAGTTTTTGAGAGTTTTTACCTTGAACTTTTGATTCAAAACACTATTCTTAGAGTTTTTAAGTATATTTTAAAGTTGGGTTTCTATTGTTAACTTTGAGCATTGTAAAGACTTGGATTTTGCTACCCAGCTTATGCAGAACACAGTTGGTAATATTTTCCTAGTTTTTATAATGTGTGGCTAAGGAGATTTCTACTAGAAACCCGAACTCAACTAGCGTATAAGGTTTCCATCGCATGAGACATACTTTGGGAACCCGGACTCAACTAGCGTAAAAGGATCCCATTGGAAGCCGGACTCAACCAGTGTAAAAGCTTCCATCTCATATAGAATATCCACTCGGTACTAAGCATTAATTCCCACGGAGTACATATTAAGTCTTGAATTAAATTCATGGAAGAATGTCTTGACACTCAATCCAACATAGTTCATAGGATAGCTCTTAGATCATGCGTGAGAATAACCTTTTGCCGTCCATGTCTACATAGAGATTCAATAGGTGAGAAAGCCTTTCAACCTTAGAATCTTCATATTGTGAGAAAACCTTTCACATCATACCATGTTCATGCATAAGTGAGTATATGAGAATATCCTTTCAACCACACAACAACTACATCATAATCATAGACACTTCACTTTTAAAGTGTTCTTAAAGCATATACATATATTTCATAAGAACATGCATAATTCACATACTTACCCTTTCAAGGTTCAAAGTTCACTTACCATCATCACATCTAGAATTCACTACATTAGACATGGATATCATCATAATTCAAGTAACTCAATCACTACTTGCATAATTTTCATAACATTCTTTCTATCTTTGAAATTAAGATTTTGAAGGGGCCCTATGGATGAATTATATTCATAGATGAAGACTACCATACCTTATCAATAAAGTCCAATTAATTTGGTGTTAAGAACCTTGATCCTTGAACCCTAGCTCCAACTTCCTTCTTCTTCTAGTTCTCTAGAGAGAATATTTGGAGAGGATAAAGTTTTGGGAATTGATTTGGTTTTTTAGGAATAATGAGTTAGATGACTTAATTTAGGGGTCTAAAATCCTTATATAGGTTGTCTAAATTAGAGTAAAACGACATCACTTAATCATAATTAAAACCGAAAAGACCCAAAATACCCCTAGACTTAACCACCAAAATTGCCCCCAGGTCACCACCCATGAGACCACGCTGACGGGCCGTGGATGGACCCATGGTCCGTGCTGGTCAACCGTGGTTGGTTACTGGGATTTTGTCCAACCCACGGAGCCTTCATCCACGGGGCGTGGACCCACCAATGGGGCGTGGGTCGTGTCGTTGCTCACTGCCTAGGCAGTTTTCCAGGGGTCCTCCTCAAGGGCCCATGGAGATTTTGCAAGTGGATTTTGAATTTTCTTCGAATTGGAGCATTGTAAAGATTGAATTCCTCTTACCCAATTGATGGCTAATCGATTCGGTAACAGTTTTTATCTTTTTATGATGTTCGGCTAAAACCCCAACTCTTGGGGTGTGATCATGTGATTATGGGTTGAATTAGTGTGTGGGTATTGTTAATTACTAGTTTAAATGCTATTTTGAAGTGGTTTTAATAATTAATTGTGGTTTAATTTATGAATTGTAGTTGCAAATGCAGTTCTATTTTAGAGTTTTTGGCTTGCTCGAGAGAGAGGTTTTAGAACTAAAATTATTTATTAACGATTCGTATGTATTGGGTTGATTTGGGTTCAGCTCGAGAGAGTGAATCCTAAACCCAATCCTACCCATCTTGCTCGAGAGTGAAGATGTATTAAGGTTTTGGGCAGTTCTTAATTGCTATGCTTGTTGATGTTCGAGAGAAATCACTTGAAGGGGAATAGTTGTTCGAGAGAAAGCTATTTCAATTATAGTCTAGCCTACCCACTGATATTTAGTTGTTTACTAGTAGTTTCAATTACCCATATATCGAAATTCATCTGTAATCGATCACATCCCGAGAATTCTTATCCTTATTTTTATCTCATTGCTATTTCACTACTTTGTAGTTAATAATTGCAAATCAAAACCCCCATCTAACATTTTATGTCACCCTTTTGAATCGTAATGTGTCCTTTTCCGATAATATCTATTCCTATAGCTAGTTAGATTATATATGTACTTCATAGTCGAATTTGAACACGTAACGCTCCCTGTGGGATTCGACCCCAACTCAATTATTGGGTTTTATACTGCTTAACAATCGTTTGCACCTAGAATTGGATAAGGTGTGCTTGAAACGTTAATCAAAATGGCGCCGCTGCCGGGGAGTGGTGTTGTTTGAAATTCTTTTATTGAAGTTGAATTGTGATCTTTGTAGTTATATTTGAATCTACTTATTTTTGTTTTTGGGTTTGTGTTGTTTGTGTAAAACAAAGGAGGAGATGAGCGTCAACAGAAGTAATGGTAGCCAAGTGGGCCGCCAAGATGACATTGGAAATCTCAATAAATGCCAATGACCCAAACCAAGTGGGTGGTGTTGGTGCCATTCGTTTACCTCCAGCTGAAGGAAACATTGTTTTCCACATAACAAGCACAATGCCTCAGCTCTTCCAATTGAAGGGACTATTTGGGGGGCTGGCGCATGAGGATCCAAATGAGCATATCCAGAATTCTGTTGATGTTTGTGGGTTGTTCTCAATTAAGAATATATCGCAAGAATCGGTCCGTCTCAGGTTGTTGCCATTATCTTTGATGGGTGAAGCGACTAAATGGTTGGCTGAGTTACCAAGGGACTCTATCACCTCATGGGATGAGCTGACCACAACATTTCTAGTGCGATTCTTTCCCCCATCGAAGATGATGACTCTAAGGGATGGAATCCAAGGTTTCAAACGCTTGGAAGGTGAGCCAATCCATGAGACATGGCTGAGATTTAAGAAGCTGGTGCTTCAATGCCCAACTCATGGACTTCCTGATAATGTGCTGCTGCAACTTTCTCCTGGTGGTATAATGCAACAGCCCTACGCAATAGCTTGCCAACTCCTTGATTGCATGACCAAGATAAACAGAGCATGGTATACTCGAGAAGACCAAGTCTCTCCTCTCACTTATCAATTGACAAAAGAGCAGATCGAAAAAGATCAAGAGAGAGACCAGAACATAGCTAAAATGATGACTCAACTAGATATCTTGGCTAAGAATGTCATGGGTGCTGGTTCAAAGAGTGTCAATGCTGTGGGTGTTGGTGGAGTGAACTCCGATGATGCAAGGTTTGAAGCGTTGTACAATGAGGAAGTGAACTTCCTAGCCAACCAAGGGGGAGGTTATCATGCTAACTACCCAAGGCCGGGTGGAAAACAAGGATGGAATAGAGATGAGGGCTGGAGAGACCGTGACAGAGAATGGTGTGACCGTAATGCCACTTGGAAGGATAGAGAAGGGGAGAAGGATATGTATGTTCCTCCCCACGAGCGTCAAAAGCCCAAAGATTCTGAGGCTGGCCGGACTGAAGATATGCTCTCACGCATTCTCACCAAAGTTGAAGGGTTCGATAAAGTATTGAAAGAGATGAAAGAGGATATTTCAACTCTCAACCAAACGGTGACCTCTCACTCAGTCTCTATTAAGCAGTTGGAGACCCAAATGGGTCAAATTTCTTCACATTTGAATCCAAGACAACAAGGAGGATTGCCTAGTGATACAATGGCAACCCCTAAGAATGAAGCTTGAATGGGTATTTTCGTCGTGCCACGACGTTAACTAAGGCGCTTCTTGGGAGGCAACCCAAGTTTTTAATGCTTTAAGTTTGATTTTGAATTGTGGGTGTTGATTGTGCAGGTTGAAAAGTGGAGTGTGTTTGAGAATGTGCAGTTTGGCGAGCCATATAGTCGAGTCGGCGTCTCGCCGAAGAGGTCGGTGATCCCGATTTAGACCATCGTTGGGCCAACAAAACTTTAGGTGGAGGTCTGTAAAACTCGGCGGTACAATTAATTAATCGGTGACTCACCGAATAGGTCGGCGAGCTCGATTTTGTCCGCCATTTGGACCCCAAGATAATTGGGAGTCCTATAAAACTCGGTGAGATAAGTTACCACTCGGCGCATCGTCGAGTGGTTCGGCATGGACGACTTACACCGTCGAAAGGGCCACGAACTGAAAGGTTTTAAAAGGCCAAACGGTTAAAAATTTCCAATTCTTTCATATTCTCCCATTTCTAACCCTGTACACTCACACCTGCACTTTTGATTTCCCATATTTTTGCTATTTTACTTGCTTTGTTCTATTCATCTCGTGTTTGGATTTGGATTGCATTGCCGCCTAGCTTATTAAATTCTAAATTGGGCATTCAGGTTGGTTTTCCAAACCCTGAACTCTTGATTAGTGGTTGAAATCGAATGCATTCGATAAATTGTTTTGTTTTGTGTTGGGTCTGTGCTTAAATCGTGTTTGATGTGGTTTTAGTTTTTCGAAATTGCGCCTAATTGCTTAAAAAGATGATTTCCTGAGTTTCGTGTGTTAAAATTGATTCTAAATTTTTGGGTTGCGGTTATTTTATGTTGGGTCTAGTTGGGTGAAGTCTAAGTAACCCCCAATTGTGCTAAATGACTTACTTTACCCAATGATGGAGCGTTTGACGTCATTCTTAAGGGTAGAAGTCATCAAATGGCCAATTTTGTCCAAATCGGGGGAAGTCTGAATACCCCGGAGGTATGGGTCTTATGGGTCTTGCATGAATTGGATAATGTGTATGTTTGATTTTGATTTTGATTTCGGGGGCTGCAGGCTTAATTTTGAAAATTGGGGTTGAAATTTGGCACGTTTGGCGAGTTGGGTCGAGCTCGCCGAACGGTTCGGCGGTTCACCAACGTCCCCCCGCCCTTAATTTCATAATTTGGCATAGTTAGAGTCTGTAACTTTCGGTGGGAAGCCTGAGCTCGCAGAGTTCACTCGGCGACTCACCGAATGTTTCCTTTGATCACACTTTCTGCGCACCTAACCCCTAAAACACACTGTTAATTTCGGCGGGCTAGTTTGAGCTCGCCGAGTGATGTCGGCGATTCACCGAAGGGTGCACATTGCCGATCTGCCTTGTTTCTGAAAAAACTTCAAGCCAATCCTTTCGGCGAGCCTGATATGGCCCTCTAAAGTCACTTGGCGACTCGCCGATTGGTTCGACGAGTTCATCTGCAACCTTAATTGTGCATTTTTCTTGAAAATTTTCTAACTCTTTCTAATGTGTTTTGCAAATATGGCTAGGACTAACTTAGATTAAAGTGGCATGCCGCCTCGCAAACGAGCACGGGGCATCATAATAAATGATGGAGCAGTTGCTTCCGTTCAAAAGGGAAAGAAAGCACCTCCGAAGGGAGGCAAAGGCAAGGGCAAAGCGCCCGTAGCTGAGAGACCGGAGCGCAACTCCGTCAGTGATGGGGATTCTTTTGACTCTTAGGTCTCACTCTCCGAGCCTGAAGATGACCAACCACTACAGACCCGGCGAGCAGAAATTCGTGCAAGGGTTTGGTAAGATCGATCTAGGATCCCGGAGTCTACCCCTCCTGCTGCTGATACAGTGCCAGCTCCGGCACAGACGGTGGTTCCAGCGCCACCAGTTCAGGGTCCTCCTCCCCAGTTACTCAACTGGTTAAAGGCCGAGGGATTGAAGACCATTCTAGAGGAGAAGCGATTGTCCACGGATGGTGTGGTGGACAGTACCCTCTTGTGTGGGACACACTTCGGTACCACAGGTTCAACATGTTCACCAGGCCCCGTGGCCCATACATCCCCACCTGGGTCAGAGAGTTCTACACTGCATATGGTGACTTGGTACCCCAGGGGAAGAAGAAGGCCAGTGCCTTCAGACCGGTAGAGTCTGTAGTAGTTTGATGTAAGACAGTAGGATGCAACAGTGATCATATAAATGTTGTACTGGACAGAGCTAAAGGATTTGAGCATGAGTACCAGAGGATGACCACTTCACATACTCTGGATGACCTAAAGGGCTGGCTAGCTCCCCTCATCTCTGACACAACACCGAGGTGGATTGAGGCCGAGGGCCTATCAAGAAGAAGGACTTGAACATAGCAGCCCGGTATTGGTTCGGTTTCATTTGGAGCTCAATCATGCCGTCACAGAATGAGTCCATTCCTCACCACCCAAAGACGGCCTGTCTCGGATCTATTATAGCCAGGAAGAGTCTGAACCTAGGGCTGATCATAGAGCAGGAGATGGCCATGAGGGCCAAACAGCGCCATACATCCCTTACGTTCCCAGTGCTTATTACAGAGTTGTGTCGGTGGGCTCGAGTTCCTCTTGACGAGAAGAGGGACGTTGAGGTCATACCCACAGCCTCCACCAACATCCGGTGCATAGAGGCCGAGTACACACGAGACGAGGCGAATAGAAGGAGATCAGCTCCGGTGGACACTTCCCCAGAGGTTGATGTTGATTGTATACCTGCAGAGGCATCTTTGCCTAGTCTGGCCTCCGGGCCTTCAGGTACATCTACTTCCACTCCTTCCCAGCCTCCTAGAGCTACTTCAGGTACCACTGCCTCCAAGCCTCCGATCAACAACATGAGGAACATAAAATCATGAAAACTCATTTTCTTTCTAAACATAATTTTCTCAAGAACATGCATACAAGGATATCATGGAAACACAAAATCATACATGACTCCACACATAATACAAACCAAGAGGAACTTATCATCTCAAGAGTTCATATGGGCCTACAAAACGGGGACTAAACCTCCCACTCATTCCACCTTTCTAGGGTGACAAATACAAGTAAACCCAACTTCTAAACATTAGGAACACTCGATGACCTTGCTAACTAGCACATCATCTCCCCCTTGGGAGCCAGCCTAAACGGACTTTCTAAGCACCATTCATATCAATTCAACTATGGTCGGATTAAGTCATCACTATGTTTTCACATTTATCACAAAAGATGACTCTAAACCATGGTGAATTACACTTCTACCCTTTTTAGAGGAGTCTACTCACTCACACATCTAGGCATTACTTAAACACCCTATTCATCACCTTTGGTGGGATCTACCAACCAATTATAACTAGGTATTATCTAAACACCCTTCTCAAAATGACTATACTTAAGATCAATCTTAACAAGGTAACTACCTCTTTGAAGTTGGTCAACCCTTATACTTTTTTTTCTCCCTCACCTTAACTAGATGGTACATGAAACCCTCCAAGTCAACTTTAAGACAAAACATAATCAAAACTTATGGCATAGGTTTTTCCCCCTTCCACTCTCGGATAGGCTCATTCAGGAACTAACAATTTGAATATACGGGTTTTACAATCACATAGGAGCATAACAATAACACTACCAATCCATCCTAAGGGTGACATCTAAATCTAGCATATCAAGTCCTATCTAGTCACATAACCATAATTGGCATCACAACCAACATTTTCTCCCTCGCTCCTTGTAGCATGAGCCCTTCGAGTAGTCATATCTTGAAGACCATCGGATAAGGAGAAAGACCTTATAGAGTTAAACTCTATGGCATGACTAGAGAATGAAGAAGTGAAGTTTCCTAATCATCTAATAGCTTCCTATTCATAAATGTGGAGCACTTACACTTATGAACAAGACTCTACTAGACGTGGTTTTGAGACAATCCTAGAATCATTCTAAACCTTGTGCTCTGATTACCATGTTTGTCACTACCCAGGGTACCCCCTAGATGTAACAAGGCGTACTCAACCCCAAAAGGGTCTCATACAATCCCTTTAGCATATCATAGCATAAAGCAATAGAAATGATGCGGAATTTAAAACTTTATCCACACAATCAAAGTCTTTTATAAAAGCAAGCGGAAGTCTATAACACTTTTGTCTCAAACCATCTAAACTCAACTTGAATAAAACTTTGGGACGCAGCCCATACAATAGTCTAAATCTTAAAGGAAATACATAAAAGAAAGGTGGTCACATCCCCGATACTATGAGGATTCACCAAGTCTTCAACTCCTTTGCTTACTAGAAACTTATCCACAAGAATTGAACTCAATGTTGCCGAACCCTACACTTGGGAAAAAGGTAGGAAAATATGGGTTAGTACAAAAATGCACTAAGTATGATAGCCATGCATAAAAGCCTTTAAAACATGCTAAAAGGGACATTTTAGTTGAAACCATGCTATATGCCAATTTTGAACATCATCATAAAGATAGTTGGAAAACGTAATCACAAGCATAACCTCCATCATAGACACAATGTAAACATCTAATCATCATGAGGTATAGTTCATATACATAGTCAATACTTAGATCTTCATGTCATAAGAGAATCATCACATAAGTAACCCTAAGTCATACTTGTGCAATGCATGGATAAGATCACATAATCCCATCCATACTAAGTACCACTTTTAGGCCACCATAATCATACTTACCATCCTTTGATCTCATCCCTAGTTTAATACTCATGGACAAGGAAACATTCACCTTTAATAACTCATATCAAGGAAAGCAACTCATAGCATCAATCCACATTAAGCATACATCATTTCATAGACCTTCATAACATAAGAGGAACACACCATAACTACCCTCAAAGCCTACTTGTGCATTGCATGAATAGGATCCCATACTCCCACCCACACTAAGTAGTGCTTCTTGAGGAGCCATAGTTCATAATCATTCATTGTGGGGGTAGGCCTTAACTGACTTAGACCATGTGAGAAAATCATGGAATCCGGTGTTACCCACACCGAAAAGGGTGTCCTACTTGCCTAAGGTAGAACCATTAACTTAGCTTAGGTGGATCCACTAGCTAAAGACCTCCTATGCGGCACATAGTTAAGGGACAAGGAGATTGCTACTAGATACCCAGCCTCAACTCACGTATGGGCATCTATCTCAAGAGATTGCTTCTAGAAACCCCACCTCAACTCACGTATGGGCTTTAATCTCTTATCAATATCCACACGGTGCTAAGCATTATTCTCCACGGAGTACTTATCATAACATTACTTGAGTTCATTTTTTATGGAAGAATGTATAACCACTCAATCCAACATCATTCATAGGATAGCTCATAGATTCAGTAGGTGAGAATAGACTTTCAACCTAAGAATCATCATATTGTGAGAAAACCTTTCACAACATGTCATCATCATTCACGAGTGTATAATTGAGAATAGCCTTTCAATCAACACAACATCATTATCATAATCATGGAAACTTCATTCATACTTCATTCATAAGTGTGTGTGTGTGTGAGAATAGCCTTTCAACAACACCACAATTACCTCATGGTCATAATCACTTTACTCTCAAAGTATTCATAAAACATGTACATAAATCTCATAATCATGCATAATTCTCATAATTTGCCCTTTAAGGACCATTGATAAAATTCAATCAACACATCTAGAATTACTACATTAGACATGGATAATAACATGATTCAATTAGCAAAATTACTACAAGTATAATCTCATAACATTCTTCTATAATCAACAAACCCACATCACAAGATCATAATTGAGTAATATGGGAGTTTCATGGGTTCTTGGGTGATTTCATCATAAAACCATAGGAAATCATCAATAAATACATAATATATCATAAATCAATCATTAGAAATGTTTTTGAAAGGAACCAATGACCTTGGAGTCAAACCCTAACTTTTGGGTATTTCTATCTTTGAAATTGGGGTTTTGAAGGGGCTCCATGGATGAAGGTTATCCATGGATGAAGAGCTACCATACCTTAATCTTCAATGCCCAAGGAATTTTGTGTGAAAAAGCCTTGCTTCTTGAACGCTAGCTTCGACCTCCTTTTTCTTCTTCTTCTTCTTCAAGTTCTAGAGAGAGAATTAATTTGGGAGGATGAACTTTGGGGTTTTCTTTTGGTTCTAGGGAGAATGACTTAATTTGGGGAATTTTGAGAGTAGAAGGCTTATATACTTTACTAGATGAGGAGTAAAATGACGTAGTATCGAATTAGAAAAATAACCAAAGACCCCTAAGACCTCCAACCTAAAAAATCTGGGCTGCTGCACACTGAGGCTCGCCTAGGGCACTTGGCGACTCGCCAAATGTGCCCTCAGCTCGCCTAATTTTACAGTGAGTCAACTTGGGGGCTAAGTCAACTTAGGTGATGGGGGAGTCGACTTCGGTGACTCGCCGACCGGAATGGCGAGCCCAACTTTGCTCGCCTAAAGTTACCGAATGCAGGACATCAGGATCAAGCCAAAAGGTGAGAAGGCTCCACTTGGCAGATCACCAAGTCGACTCTGCAGATCGCCTAGTCGACTCGGCGGATCGTCTAGTCGACTAAAACTAGAAATTTTCCCTTCTCAAAATCCGGGGTGTTACAGTCATGGAGCTTTGCGTCAAGCCTAAGTCTAGTATTTAAGTGGAGAAGGGTAGAGGAGTGACCCTCCTTACAAGATTATCAGTTCAGATCTTTTCTTGAAGAATTATAAGTCTTGAATGATTAAAAATGGAACTGCTATGACCGTATGATATTTGTAGTTTGGTTAGAGTAGTATCTCCCTACAACTTTCAGTGAGACTAGTCTTCTAGTGGATAAACTTTGTTCTGAAGACGTTATAAGTTACTGTATAATTTCTGAATTTTTCCTGTATTTCCCTGTGGCTTTTTGTATTAATGGTGTAATACAATTATCTGTAGTTTTGTTAGACTAGTATTTTCTACAACTTGCCTTTATAGGCATTTTATATTTTTATTGATTTGGCAACTATAATTCTATTTTATCATAGGAAAACTTAGGAAGGGTCTCCTTCTTATCCTGGATCCCTGAGTGTGTTTTGTGGTTGAGGAAAATATTCACTTGAAAATTATGTCCTTACAGGATTGGAAACGTATCTCGTCTATGCTCTTGAAATAAGAGCTATCAGCTGAACTAAGTGATATAGATTGAACAAATCTAATTCGGCTGCTTTTTGCATCAATTAGGAAGGCAGTTGGGAAGAAGATTGTTCGTGCTAGTGATAATAAAAAACAATATTATACTAAAGCACAAAAGGTGAGGTTCTTTAGTTCTTCTTGTTAGATACTCTCTGAGACTCTCAATAAATGTTATATTTGTGCTTCAAACTTCACCATTTACAACTGAGAATAGATTCCAAGAATTTAATTAACAATCGTTTTGGGACACAGGTAGGTACCTTGTAATCATATCAGAATCACCACCTCTTACCCCAACACTAGTAAAATCCAGCTGAAGTGGTTCATGGAACTCTGCCAATGCTAAGGCCTCTCTACAGGTTTGTTATTCTCAAATATTGTCATTGTTGCTGCTTCATTATTCAGTATTTGATCTTGTGGACTACTTATGCTCTTGATTTCATTATCTTGAGGATCTTGCATCTGTTGTGTTTTCTCTCTTCCTTCCCCACTATATCGAGGACTTGATTTGCCACTGCCATAGTGTTGTTGCTGATGTGTTTGTAGCATTGTGTTACCCATCTTGCTTACATTTTCCTTCTGCCTTTGTGAGACCTGATGTGCTATTTGTTTTGTGTTGGATCCTTGATCAGAGTGTGACTTCTTTTACTACCGTTCTCTGATGGTTTACTCCTCAGTAGCATCTACACTACTATCTTGAACTTTTGAGTCATTTTCATCTTCTCCACCCTCCCGTAAGAGATCAAAAGCATTCCCAGTGCTGATGCCTTTATTAGAAGGAGAGGCGCATCACTAAGAAATTTGCCTGTATCTTTCTCAAGTCTGAACCTTCTATTTGTGGGGTTCAAAGTTCCTCCAATTTGTCTCCCTTTCGTGAAAGTTCTTTGCCTGGTAAAGCCTGTATTGCCTTCATTATCTACTGCACTCCCTTCCATGTTATTCACTTTAGCTACATGGCGCAATTCAGGATGTAAAATCCTACACTCAACTTCAGCATGGCCTTGAAGTTTGCATTTTTTTGCAGTACTTAGGCAGCATATCATATTAAACCTATATGGACTCCACCCTCATCTTATTACCTTGCTATTAACCACTTCTATCTCCACATGACTAGGTAATTAAGCTTCTAGATCCACTTGAACCTTCACCCTAGCACAACGAGGTCTGATCTTGTTGATAGCAGCTAAATTCAAGTGAATTGTCTTTCCCACTGCTGAAGCAATTGAAAACACTGTTTCCTTACCGAAAAAGTTTTGCAATAGGTCAGGGAAGGATATCCAAGCCATTTCTTGTGTGGTCTCTACATCCTTTCTAAAATTGGCATCATATATGAGGGGTCTCATTTGATAAGCCAAACCATCCTTAGCAATAATATAATAAACATTCTTGGCCATCATATTGACAAAAATATTCCATTATATTAAATTGCTTTAGAATATTCCTATTTCTCAATAGACCAATTTTAAATTCAATTTTTATATTGCATTTCTTAGGTATTTGACATCGCAAATCTTCCATGTCGGGCCAGCCATAATAGAATTTCCCAACTTCAGCAAGTTGCAAGTTCTCCATTATGTTCATCTTCTCCACTTCCTCATTAGTTCATGTAACACAAGGTATTCCGTTATTGTATGTGATTATCTAAATGGGAATTGGATCCAATTGTAACCCTTTGTTATTGTGGGACTTGTTGAGAATAGTGGGCTTCATCATATCCACGTATTGTACGTTATCCTTTTGTTTTATCATCAGTATTTAGACCAGATTTCACAACATTGGTTTCAGCGTTAGGAAAGTGTGAACGCTCGTTTGGCAATTTTTTTTTAGAGATTTCGGGTTATATAGAGAGGGGAGAGTTACATGGGATTTAAGGGAGAAAATCAGGCCAGCCATCCAAAAGATGGCATCCAAGAAAGTGCTTGTGAAACAATAAGTTGGTGATATTTCTGCAACCCGGTAGTAGTTTTAGCAGTGTCTTTGTGCTGCAATTTTTCTTGAATTGTATCTTTGTCTTAAATCAGGTCAGTTGGTCAAATTTATCCAGATTACTTACTAGTATTATTCAATGAAAGAGGTGCCATTTTCGTATATTATCATGTTACCATCTTTAAAAATATTCTAACAATATTAAGACATTTTATTATACTTGGAGTTTGATAAACCATGGAACATAGACGGTAACTCTGCTTGCTCAGCTGGGACATCATTCAAAGATATTCGCAGAATGAGTATCTAGATGTTGTGGTTTTGATTTTTTGCACTCATAGAGTTTCACCTCAAGTTCAAAATTTATTTAGATTATCGTAGATATGTTCCTTCTTTAGTGTTCTTTGTCAATGACAAATTATATTAGTGTTGTTCAACCATACTACTCCGGGATACTAAATCCTTTGAATGCTTATGTTGTAATCGCCAGGACGTGTTTGCAAGTTCTAGGCATGATATCTGTAGTTTGGTTAGAGTAGTATCTTCCTACAACTTTTAGTGAGCCTAGTCTTCTAGTGGATCAAATTTGTTTTAAATACGTTATAAGTTACTGTATAATTTCTGAATTTGTCGAGTATTTCACTATGGTTTTTAGTATTAATGCTTTAATATAAGTATCTGTAATTTGGTTAGACTAGTATTTTCTACAGCTTTCCCTTTTAGGCATTTTATATTTTTATTGATTTGGCAGCTATAATCCTATTTTATCATAAGAAAACATAAGAAGGGTCTCCTTCTTATCTTGGATCACTAAGTGTGTTCTGTGATTGAGGAAAATATTCACTTGTCCTTACAGGATTGGAAACGTATCCCGTCTATGCTCTTGGAAGAACAGTTTCACGACCCAGGGGCACCTCCTAGATGTAACATGGCATACAAGACTTCGAGAGGCCTCATATAAGCCACTTAACATTCATAGTCAAAATAATAGAAAAAATGATAAGATTTAAAACAATTTCAACACAATCAAAGTTTTATAAAACGAAGCGGAAGTCTAAGACACTTGTCTCAAAAACCATATAATACAATAGAATTTGGGACACAGCCCATACAACAATGTTCAAAACATAAAATGAAAGAACATAAGGAAAATGGTGGCTAAATCCTCGGATGTTATGAGGACTCACCAATCTTCAACCTTGCCTCTACTATGGATCCTAGCCACGGGGATGAGAGTCGGGAATGCCGGACCCTACATTTGGAAAAGAAATGTAGGCAGAGTATGCGTTAGTACAAAAATGTACTAAATATGATAGCTTGCATAAACATAACATAAACATAAGAGTTAGACAACATAAGTCATAAAGAAAAATCTATGCACATAATAGATCATTTCAACATATAAGGAGTACTCCTCGAAGTAACCTCGATTCATACTTAATCAAGACATGGGTAATCCGCCACTAATCTTACTCATCATGGAAGGCAAACTCAAGCAACAATCCAAGCTCATCATCTATCATAACATATCCTAGCTTATATTTTAAAGACATGGGGGATCGCCTCTTGCCTTACTATAAAGGAACATGGGTAATCGCCTCTAGTCCTTCTTACCTTGGGATCATGGGTAGTCGCCTCATATTCAACATACTTTAGGATTGTGGGTAGTCGCCTCTTGTCCTTTCATCATGTGACATGGTTACTTGCCTCATTGTTTTTCTATCATATGACATGGGTACTCGCCTTATTGTCTCTTATTTAGGATCATGGGTAGCTTATCTTTTAAATACATGGGGGATCGCCTCTTGCCTTACTATAAAGGAACATGGGTGCCTCTAGTCCTTCTTACCTTGGGATCATAGGTAGTCGCCTCTTGTACAACATACTTTAGGATTGTGGGTAGTCGCCTCTTGTCCTTTCATCATGTGACATGGGTACTTGCCTCATTGTCTTTCTATCATATGACATGGGTACTCACCTTATTGTCTCTTATTTAGGATCATGGGTATTCGTCTCTAGTTCAACTCTAACGAATATGGGTGATCGCCTCATATTCTTCCCATGGAGGTGAAGGGTAATCGCCTCTAGCCTCATCATTCTCTTAATTCCTAAATTTAGATTCACTTTAGGTGAGCAATCCTTTCAACCTAGAATCATTCCATGTGAGAAAACCTTTCACATTCATACATAAGAAAATCATGTGGGAAAAATCTCTTCCACAACAATTACATCAATAATCAACAATTCATAACATATGCTTCACTCTCAAAGCAATTCATAATGTACCTTATTTATCCTATAAGAATACACATAAACCCATAAATTCTCCTTTCATAGATTAAAACCTATTTACATCAACTTCATCCTAGAAACATGGGTTAAGCATGGGTACATGTAAATTCGTCATAAAAATATTTAATCCTCTCAATTCATGCATGAACAATCATAATCCAATGAATGGAATCAATATTCATCAAGACCCACAACTTAGAAGAAAACCCTAACTAAAATCGGGGAATTTTTACTTTTCAATTGGGGAACTTAGGGGCTCCATAGATGCAAAAATTCCATGGATGAATAAAGCTATCATACCTTCCTATCAAAGACCACAAACAATTGAGGAATGGAGACTTGACCTTGAGCCCTAACTTCAACCCTTCTTCTTCTTCAAGTTCTAGAGAGAGAAATATTTTGGAGAGGAAGAACTTTGGTCTTCTTTTTGAATTTTAGGAGAATGACTTGAATGAACTAATTTGGGGTTTAAAATCACTTATATAGCGGTCTTAGACATAGGAAAAATGACGTAGTATCAATATAAAATAATTAGGAAAAGACCCAACTACCCCTAACATCAGTTGCCGACTGCCAACAACGGACCACGACTGACGGACCGTGGACTGACCGAAGGTCTGTCCTGCACGGCCGTCGTTCATCATCAGAAAGTCTGTTTTTGGGGTCATGGTCCACGGATCCTCAACCACGGACCGTGGCCTGACTGATGGTCCGTTGGTCAGGCCGTGGTTCCATAGCTTATGAACTTACTGGGTGCCCGTCCACAGACCATAACTACGATTCGTGGTCCCATCCACGGGTCGTGGTTAGCCTCTGTGGCTGGCACCTAAAACTTCTGAAATTTTGCTATGTTGCCCTCTTTCGAATCTGGGGTGTTACATTATCTGCCCCTTGGGATCACTCATCCTCGAATGAGATTCAAGACACCACAAAATGAAAAGGACTCCAAACTAGCAACCCATCATGCATGCAACTTCATTAAAATGCACACAACAAAGGAGGAACTTCGACTCCAAGCTAAACATACTCAATGCATCATAAGAAAGATAGGAACTAGACCTAGCAACCCAATATGCATGCACTTACAAGATTACTCATGTTCAAGGAGGAACTACCATCTCCAAGCTAAGAGCATGCTCATATCATCATATCATGAAAATCATATGCAACTCACACTCAAATGCATATATCCAAGGAGGAAACATCAACTCCAAGCTAAAGCATGTTCAACAATTCATCTCATGAAGTCTATATGTAACTCATACTCAATGCACATCAACATGAGGAAACAATCAATCATATAAACTCATTTTCTTTCAAAATTCAAGTTTTTCATGAACATGCATACAAATAAGGAATCATGGAAATCATCTAAAACACATGACACCAAACAAAGAGTAGACCATGAGGAATTCATTACCTCTAGCTAGAGTAGGAGTTGAAGGAAAAAGATGAGGATATTGGGACATCATATCGGTCTCGGCCTCCCAAGTAGCACCCTCAACTAATTGATTCTTCCATAACACTTTCACGAAAGCCACTTCTTTATTTCTCTACTTCTTGACTTGCCAGTCTAAAATTTCAACCGGAACTTCCTCATAAGAAAGATTCTCCTTAATTCCCAACCCTTCTAAGGGGACTATAGATGTCGGATCTCCAACACACTTTTCCAACATAGAGACATGGAAAACTGGATGCACCGATGCCAAATCATTAGGCAATTCAAGCTCATAAGCAACCTTACCAACACGTTTCAAAATATGATATGGGCCTACATAATGGGGACTAAGCTTCCCTTTCTTACCAAGCCTCATTACACCCTTCATGGGTGAGATTTCCAAGTAAACCCAATCATGAACATAGAACTCAAGATCTCTTCTTCTAACATCGGCATAGGACTTTTATCGACTTTGGGCTATTCTCAACCTCTCTCTAATAAGTCTGACTTTTTCCATAGCCTCATGAACTAACTCGGGTCCTATCAATGCAACTTCACCCACCTCAAACCAACCTTTATGAGATCTACACCTCCTACCATAGAGAGCCTCAAATGGATCCATACCAATACTCGAATGGTAGCTATTATTATAAGCAAACTCAATCAATGGCAAATGGTCATCCCAACTACCTTTAAAATCGATGAGACATGCTCTCATCATATCTTCCAATGTTTGGATAGTTAGGAAGCCTTAACTATGTTGCTGACTTCATCCCGAAAGTCAGACAAATCTGTAAACCTCTCTATGATAGGTTGAAGAAAGATTTCGTCTACAAAGCAAAACAGTTTTTAAAATCAATTTGATTTGTCAACAAATCTCATTTTTGAAAGACGATATAAAAATTAAAAAAATTGAACAAATTTTAAAAACCCCGGAGATGGTAACTAAGATTGCCAAACTTCAGGACACTTTCACCAAAGAAATTTGTTCAGATTTTCCTAACGCCTTTTGGGAACGTAAAAGGCATATTGTGGATTTACCATATATTGATGGATTCAATGAACAGGCCATTACTACTAAAGCAAGGCCTCTCCAAATGAATCAGGAAATAATGGAAACTTGTAAGAAAGAGATCGCCACTCTTTTAACAAATAAAATTATACGCCCCTCTAAATCCCCTTGGAGCTGTTTAGCTTTTTATGTTAATAATGCAGCGGAGAAAGAAAGAGGTTCTCCCAGACTAGTTATTAATTATAAACCACTGAACACTGCATTAAAGTGGATTAGATATCCAATCCCCAATAAAAGAGATCTTTTAAAAAGAACTTATAAATCAAATCTTTACAGTAAGTTTGATATGAAATCAGGCTTCTGGCAAATTCAGATTTCCGAGAAGGATAACTATAAAACTGCTTTCAATGTCCCGTTTGGACAATTTGAATGGAATGTCATGCCTTTTGGGCTTAAGAATGCCCCTTCAGAATTTCAAAACATTATGAA